>JACCGJ010020130.1:0-15985 GCA_013407085.1 Atriophallophorus winterbourni
TATAACTTTGTTTACCACTTATCCACTGTTTCAAGTCACACTGAACCAGATCTTACTGTCTCTACCTGATGACGGCAAACAACCAGAAACCGGTAATGGTGTGTAAGTGCGGGGAATGTGAGCAACACACTACTTTATGTCGGTTAGTGAGTTATATAACGTCAAACAATGTCGTTGCGGCCAACTGTCTGGCAGATGTGAACCAAAGCAATCAGTGACTGGTCACGATTCAAAATTTAGGACAACACCGTAGAATATTCGTATAAGGATAAAAAGTGTAAAAGTCGCAGCCTCAGGAAGATCGACAGTTTTTGTAGGTAAAATTGTCATGTATTGTCTTCGAGTGGTAAAAGAGATTTGTTAGGATAAATACCGTATGCAGTAGCACTTTTGAAGTTATATAAATGGGTGAAATAATTATGCATGAATGTATCCATTTAGCTGCTTAAAATCAATTCACTGGATGATTGTAGAACGTATGACGGTAAGAAATTCCATAAGAAACAGACGCACACCGCAAAAAATCCACGTCTTTTAATTATCATGAATATTTGTTGTGTTAGACAAAAAGAAAATGGAAAGATGTGAGTTCAGCCAGGCATTTGAGGTTATAAGGAACTTTAATCCAGTACAAGTTGACATGGAACCAACGTGCTAGAGCAAAATCATGAATTGTATTTCAGAGTTTAGCTCTTTAGAGTCGCACTCAGACCAATAAAGAAGACAACGAGAAACACTAATTTACTTTTGGACATTATATAATCTCGCACATGACACACAAATGCGTGGTCAGCGATTGAACTGCGAAAACGAATCATTTTCTGTCTGTAAGGTGCAATTGCTAAACAGTTTGCCTACTCGCACGGTACAATCTAATACCGTTAAGGCTTTTAAAAAATCCCCAGATTTCCATATGACAAGTAAGTTTAACGGTTGGTAATAAACTTCGAAAATATTCTATAGTATGTTTCGCCATCCGACCCGATGAAAAGTTTTGTGGGTCTTGTAAAACATAGCCATTTAAACCGCATACTATCTGTGGAAACATTTATTAAAAACATACTGGCTTTTGACTTTTTCCGTTATCAAGTTGAGACAGCGAAATCAGACGCAGGTACTCTCAGTATCAACAAGTTTCTTTGATCAAATCGGTTGACGAAATCATCCTATGCGGATCACTTCTCCAAATTTTAAACTCATCAATCATAAGGACCAAGGTTTCAAAGTATACCATTGTTATGAAATCCTTTTGAAATAAACAAGATCAACAATCTCACTTTTGATAGAATTTCTGTTGATGTAAATCTCAGCATCTAAAACGCCAACAAATTTTTTGAAACGTTAAAACTATTGCAAGATAATAAATTGCGATTAGGTTTCATTGAGTACAATCCCAAGTGGGACCTCGTTTTTTTCTGTGTCAACGGTTGCCATGTTTTAAGGTGCATTAGCAATGAGCGCTACTCACGAGCTGTCAAATTATATGCAGTAATCTACCCTCCGACACATCATAAGAGCTAGAAGTGCCGAAGAGATCGACGACAACAATTGCGAACCTGTAATATTTCGGGCTGATTGCATCCGAACGGTTCAAGCAACAATATCTTTGGAAGTATGAGAAGATGGACGACGTCAGCCGCAATCGAACGATATGCAATTCATCAATGTTGGTCAAACGAACCCTGGGTGGCGAGGGCTTCGACTGACAAATCAGATGGAAGTGACAACCGGGACATTCATGTTTGAGGATCACCGTTGTGATTGTTTGCTTGCCTATATAAAGTAAGTGTGTGGAGTGTAATTTCGGGGGATGTGAGCAACACATCACTTATGTGTGTGATTTGTTATTAGTCTTGTGCGTAATTAACGTGTGTGTTGTGTTGTGGGATTCATTGATGAACGCGATTAGAGTAGGACTGGCTGACCTCAGGGACGAGTCAAGCACAATCGTTGACCTGAAATGGCCTGACACACTGGTTTCCGGCTTCTCTCTACCTCCCACCCGCTACAATGTATGTTTAATTAAACAAATACCAAAAATATGGATCAAGATTGCTCAAATTATCAAAGTTTTTTCACAAACCATTAATTAAGATACGAAAATCACTGTTTGCTTTGAAGAATCTGGTTCAATGGAATATTAATCAAATTGAAAAGATATGTTTGGCGTGCAACAAAACAATTGTGTTCTAATTGATATTGATTTCAACTATCTATCAATTCGATTTAATTCAATTTTGATGGTCTAAAACGTATGTGGCTTAACAGAAAACCACAGAATAATATGGAATTATGGACAAAAAAAAACTGGATTTGATTGCTCACTGAACAGTTAAAAAATCTGGTAAAAATTCAAAAGGCATAAATTGTTTTCGTTTGCACAGTGTGGGTGACCTATGCATATCCATGGGGTCAGAATATATAGATTTCTTCGATGCATGTGTTAAGGGAAAAAAGCATTAGGATTTCTCTGGAAAATGTTTTGATTTTGGAGGCTCACGACATACTCAGCAAGATCGTTCCACGTAAACAAACTAGCACGGCGAAAATTGTCGTCTACAATTGAATCGTGAGTCTTAGTGATAAATATGACGACGGTCTTTTCAATAATTGATAATTCTATCAAAGATTTTGGTGTTCTTAATTGTTTCTCGACTACCTTATTCGTTTGAATTCGATGCTGTGTTGATTGACTCGCGGGTGCTTGTCGCCATTAAATTCCTCAAATCGGTTGACCGAATTGGAAATACCAGCCTCGATATAAACAATTAGAGACGTGTAATAGGCCTCGTAGTATTTCTTCGATAACTGCGTGATATTCCATCAATACTCGACAAATAATCTGATGTTTAACAATGGCTCTATAGAATTAGTTAACCCTAATACAATTCCAACGCGCGAATCTAACTGGACTACTTCTATACTCAATTCTCAACCATTGATATGCCTCAGACATCGACGACCGAGAGTTTTACTTGCAAATTTTCCGATAAAAAACTTGGAGGTACCCGAAATTTCAGGATTCAATATGCACATTGTTCATTTGATCAACTATTAATGCCACTATCGAAGTGTACATTTTTGCGTGTACTACTAAACTCAAAATCCAGAAGCTAAAAAAATCCATGTTGCCTGATAAAGCTCCAGCAGGTTAAGATTATGACATAACTAAGCTTGGGAATATGTTAGTTTGTAAAACTATTCTGACGGGAAACATCAGAAAATGGGTGATCTGTCTAACATCACATTGAATGTCAGTATCGACTATAATTTTGCAGCACACGTCAACAGAGAAGAAATACCGAAGTACTATTAACTTACCCCAATAATCAAATTGGAATTACATGAACCCAGTGTATCACAGAGAAACCATCATTTTCTATTCAAACATTTATATTTCGATAAATTTTCCTGTAATATTTTTCGTTAATTGGAAAAGAGCAATTTAGGTGACATTCCATGAGTGTCTGGAACAAATTCGCGTTTCCACCGCAACCGGTGTAAACGATTTCTCGACATCTTCTCTCCTGTCGATCGTACGCATACCTCGACTCACGGTTTTGGCAATGCCCAGTATCGATTGGCAACAAGCAATGAATTGTGTCCCGACTGACGATTTCTCTTCTATACAAGTTGAGTATGTTCGCGTGGCAAAGAACACCGAGTGTAAGAACAAAAATTATTAACCGTATCAAATGGTTCGACATGTTTATTCGGCTACGGAGTTGTTTGAGTATTTATAGATTACTTGATGAGAAACAGTTTTAAAATGTTTCAAATGTGAAATGAAACTCGCAATAACCTTGAAATGTAGCAAAATGTTTTACGGAGCATTTCGCGCACAAACAGACGCATTTAACCTGTGGGGTCTTTGTCGGAGTTTCGAAAAACGGACCCGGTAATGACATCAATTGTACCAACGTTTTTTGATTCACAACGATCAAACCCAAGCAGGACTAAGATTCACAATGAAAAATTAAGTGGAAATGGTTCAGCTGTGTACGTCTTTGAAACAGCATTAAATGGGCCCAGGAATTTATTCAATAGTACCAAAACAAACGAATAGTTGAAGATATGAGAATTGTATTTTAGATGTTGCATTCGTTCCAAAGAATTTTCAGCGAACAATATTGACTGGACCACACAGATTTTAACGACCTCAGGATCACGGAATTTTCTATTTTGAGGTTTGGTCATCATACGACGGGGCGAATGCTGTATACAAATCACCAAAGAAGCTGGAATTCTCACGTCAAACCAGAATAAGTCTGACTGGGACGATTACTTTAGCTTAATCTGTAACAGTTTAAACTTGCTCGATTCATTTTTACTTTATTGAACTTTCTTAATTCGTTTCTTATTTGTGTGATCTTTTCATTCTCCATCCTACTTTACCAAAAAGAAAAGTTGGACAATAAATTGAGTTGCTTACATCCCCCACTGTGCAACATAATCGCCTTGAGTGCTTGACCATGGATCACTATGTGATTCTGTGTTTAAACATCGTGGCTCGTTGTACGAAGCCTATGCAACAGTGGCATTCATGTATAACCTTGTTTACCATTTATCCACTGTTTCAAGGCTCACTGAACTTAATCTCACTTTAAGGTTGGTGTGTAAGGGATGGGGATATGAGCACCACAATATACTAATCTTACTATCTCCACCTGAAGACGGCAAACAGCTAGAAAAAGGCTGTGGTGTGTAAGTGCGGAGCTGTGAGCAACACATTACATTACTATCCATTATCACTTGGAGCACTTGACCTAGAATCACAATGTGATTTTGTGTTATGAACATCGTCGTTCGTTGTGCGATCCCTATCAAAAAATTGCATTCAAGCATAAAGTTGGACTATGTTTTCTAACCGGTAAATCATACAATAACCAAACAACAACAAAAACCATTCACTACTGATTTTTTCAAAAATATCGTTGTTCTTATTATATCGAAGCGTTAAATAATCGACATTTTTGTAATCGGGACACAATAGCATTACGTATTCAAATCCACTGCTTCACATACATGACACCGAATAGCGTTTAGGGCTATTAAGATTTGGATGCATACAATCAGATTTTACAGCTCAAATTCATGTAACCTATTCAGCAAGATAATCTTAAACACAGCATTGACCTTACATGAAGATTCAAGGATTTACGGTCACAAAAAGCACGTAGCTTCACAATTACCGTATCATAGTAAATATTCGTTCATTAAAAAGGAATAACAAATAATCGTGTAATGTCAAGTATAGTCCCGTTCAATACTTACCATTAGTTAATATACAGGTGTCGTCAAATCGTTATGCAACAAATAAGAGTCCAAATTACGAATGAAAGTTTTTGAAACTGGGAGCGATCACAATATTTTCGAGGAGGGCATTCCAAAGGAAACAGACATGTATAGAATACATAATATCGGCGACATCCCGCTAATACGTGAATGAGAAATTTGTAGTGTCGCTGTGTGGCTGTGTGTATGTTGTGACTCACGGTATTCGAATAAATGTTTCAAAGCATGGTGTGAGGTATTTAATATATTGAATGTAAGAATTATATCACTCTGAAAGCTTCGTTGAGGGGGATGGGAAGCTCAGATTTTACAATTGTTCCTTGTACATTAGTTCTCAGAAACCACTTACGAGTTTTGTTGCACAATGATATAATTTATTAAGATATATTATATCCTCTTATAAACCAAAGAATCCAAGCACATGATTTACAATGAACGGGTTAAATCCAGAGGTCTGTCCCCACCAATCTCAACCGAAATACCAAAAGTTTCCAGAGACACTGTGTCCATTGGAGAATGCCTCTAATATCTGCTGGGGCATGTGAGTGAATAAGCTCATGATTTGATATCGGCTATTTGTTTTCTTATCAATTCTGATTCAAAGCATAACCTGTATCACTTGCTCAAGGCTGCTGGCTACTTTGTTAGTGGACGTTCGAGAGGTTGGTTCACAAACGTTAACCAGGATAACTCTTCTAGCATACCACTACGTAATGACTTCACCCAAAGGGTTCCAGTTTACTTTCAATGAATTGGTGGCCCGATGATTATTTTGAAAAATCAATTTGTGGAAAGATTAGTCAAAGAAAGGTGACTGAATATTTGAACAAGTGTACCGTCTTGATGCGTCTACAACATTTGAGTTTTTTATGTCGAGATCACGTCCCACGTTCTCCTCATTAATTTTCAGCCCTTTAAGGTAAGTAACCTTGTAGGTAGATCAAATGGATCAACATATTCTAAGCGTCATCTGAATGTAGAAGAAGTGTATAAGAAGATTAAGATCTTATCTAACAGCGATATTTGAGCAGTATCTGCATAGTCGTTTGATAAAATCTTACTAAAATTTAATTAAAGTTGGTTTTCTAAACTAAATATGCATTTTCTATCAATGCCACTAATAGTTGCTGATGAAACGGATGCACACACTTGATGTTGCTTTTATTAGTTTGTTAAAAGTCTGATTCGGAAAAAATCGGCGAATTTTCGTATTGAAACAGAAGACGGAAATACAGATTCTGTCAAGGTACCTGTCGATGTTCTTGTTCAAAGAATAGCACAGCGTTATCGAATATATTAGTGTTCAATAGGGTGCAAAACCTCAATAAAATCAGCTATTCTGAAATTGTTGCCCAAAGATCTTTGGGCAAATTTTGATTCATTTTAAAACTTGTACAGACTGAATTGAAAACCAAACCCTAATTACTGGATAGCTCAGTGGTTCCAAGGTTGTCACGGGTTAAGTTGCCAATTCCCAAAATGCTCCATTGGCACGCGTCTCATACAGCCTCTGATTGAGCTTGTAAGTCCATGAAGGCTGTACAACTAATGAAAGAAAAACCCTTGTCTCAAACCTCAACTGCCTTGTGGCTACTTCCAATCATTGTAAAGGCTTCAGGATTCAACCTCTGCCGGAGTACCATTAGTCCCGAAGTTGTATTCAACTTCGTCCTGCCTACTCCTGCAACGACATCGTTGCCCAAACGCATCAGCCTAGCTGTTTCTTTGGTTAAAGTGGTTTCGCGGAGAGGAAGCACTTACAGCATGGGCAACAGCTAGTTCTTCATATTGAATTGCCCTGGCAAATATCTCAACGCACCAATGGAGAGGACACTCCTTTATACTTCTATGGAGTGTGACAGCTTTAAAAAACACATCATAAGCTGCAAAATCATTTCAAAAACATACTCTCGCCCCACTACACTATATCTGACATTATACGACTAAAAACAAACACGAGACCTGTTATTTAGACTCTACGAAAGCTCATGTTTACGCGGATCCCTGTTTTCATTTTGACAGTTAGTGGATCTTGGTATAAGTGTTAAGATCGCTCACGTTTCACGTTTATGCATCCGTATACTAGACAACTTTAGATTAGATGTTAAAATTTTTGAATCGTAAAGCAACGAGCATCATTTGGCGATGTTCCGTATATAATAGATTACACGCATAAACTTGTGGTATATATATATATATAATCTTGATTCTTGATTATATATATCTGATTGATCACAAGTTTATAGTGTAATCTATGATGTCGCACGGCGAATCAATTTTTCAACTATACCCCCGGAATGCTTGACACGTTTCGATGGACCAATCACATTAAAGCATAAAAAGTGATTAGCTTTTAATTAACCATATCGAATTTCGATTACGTACATTTTTTCGTTGGGTAACTTCGTGAACCAATTTGTTAAACGCGCAACTTGGAAACTGGAGTAAAATGTCCGCAAATTTGTTCGCCGTATAAATGTAACCAAACTTAAAATTGCTACTTAAAATTTCAACTGGCAGAGTGAAAATGAAAGCCTACTTGCACTCTATTTTGATTTTACTCTCATGTCTATACATTCACATAAACGGCCAACGATTTAGACTGGAACGACCGGAATATTTGACCACGAAAACGCTTCACTGTATACTTCCGATAGAAGTGGGCAATTGCAAACAATATCACATCAAATACGCTTATGACCGAAAAGCCAGAGTATGTCGACGAGTTCTCTATAGCGGGTGCAATGGGAACAAAAATTTGTTCAACACCTATACGGATTGCTACAAGAGCTGCTATGAACCGATCAATAGACGAATTTGGAAGGAACCATTTCAAAAATTGCCGATGATGCGCACATTTTGAATGTTGAGTGTTGAAGCAAAACGATTTTTGAGCAATTGAAAAATAAATTTTCAAAATAAATGTCCGTTTTTGCTTACAATATACCATATATCCTAATCCTATTAATTGAATATATCTGGTAAGACCAGCTGGGTCTTAAAGGTTGTTTCAGTCATTAAAAATGTCGGAAAAGTTTAGTGTTCACATTTCTGCTAGGTAAAATTAACTTAGTCGACAATCAGTTCTGGTCTATACTATATAGACACGAAAACATATTGCTCACTTTAATGCAATCTATTACAGAGCAACAAAGTTTGTGATGGGTCTTCGCAATGTTCCGTAAACCAGAGGATTGCGTCTTAGAGGTGCATATGACTTTACCCAAAGGAACATACGTCGCGATATTATTCTTATCTATGGAATTGTGTCTACCGAAGGACATCCATTAAAGCACTTTTTGATCTGTGTAACGAGAAAGTGACACGTGGACATACCTTAGCCATTTACACCCCAAGTTTCCGTGCTGATTGTCGGCGCCATTTTTTGCGTTAGGTGCTATATTACTTTGGAATTCCTACCTCAATATATGTGGTTGAATCTCCTTGCCTGGCGATATTTTAAGCGAAATTAAACTCATATATGCAAACGCACATCATTCGTGAGACATATATTTGGTATAATCTACTCGTTATATACTATAGTATATTTAACATTTTCATTCATAACGTAATCCTGTAGTGTTGTAAAGCAATAACTTCTTAACCATAATTCCATGAATAATTGAACCGATTTACTACCAAATGAGCCTAATGAAAGTGAACACAATTTTTCTTGATCAATAAAGAAATTTACCCCTCTAATATCTAAACTGTAGTTAATGTATTGTGGTGCTCACATGCCCATCCCTTACACAGTATTACCGGTTTCTGGCTGTTTGCCATCATCAGGTAGAGACAGTAAGATCAGGTTCAGTGAGCCTTGAAACAGTGGAAAAGCGGTAAACAAAGTTAAACTTGTATGTCACTGTTATATAGGGTTCTTACAAAGAACCAAGATGTTCAAATACACGATCACAATGTGATTGCTGGCCAAGCGCTCGAGGCGCATGTAAAGGACCAATGTATTGTGGTGCTCACATCCCCATCCCTAACACACTACTAATGGTTTCTGGCTGTTTGTCGTCATCAGGTAGAGACAGTTAGATCTGGTTCAGTTTTGAGGATTGATTAGGAAGTCTTTTGATTAAATAATTATCGTACTACCATAGAACATCTTCTTAATTGAAGTTACAGAATCGCTTAAGCATAAACAAATGATTGTAATCCTAGATTGTGAATATTTAAACACGCTGACAGTTAGATGAAACCATAAAAACATTCAGTATAATAATAAAAAAATATACCATTTTCGTGTGCCATATTTGGCATAGAATTAATAATTCTACATGCTTGAACATAGCGGGTTGAGACTTGAAGTATTTTGTAAAATGATTAGAAATTTCACAAAAAATATTTGAAAAATCCATTCAAAATGTCGACAAGAATTTTTTCAATTTGGATGAATTATTCCTTATATTCAATAAAAATTGCACCACAGTCAGGCTAGCACTTAACACAACAAAGGATATATTCGCGGAATTAATGGTTTAGTTTGTCGTAGTCACAAAGCCAAACATTTGCCTAATCGAATGTAAAAATATTACGGGAAATTTTAATAAGGGAAAACGTTCGGTATATTATACATACAGATAAAGATCTAAATATCCATTCGTTATGTTGATAATGTTTATAAATCCAGCTAAGTACAAGCAATCTATTCCACAGTGAAATGAATCGCTCGGTAAAGTGTTACTGGTTTTTAACGCCCAAAAGAAAGTTGCAGTTGTATAGATAGATTTGTTTGTTTGATTTTGAAACTAGATTGAGTTATTGTACATTCCACAAAGTGAAGTTAAATTTCACACCAAAAATGCACATTCGCATGCATTTTCATGACATACACCCCACAACCACTTTCGTGCTGTTTTCAATCGTCAGGTACGGATAGTACGATCAGGATCCGCATACGCTTGAAACAGTGGAAGAATGGTAAACAAGGAGCGCTTGTATGCCACTGTTGGTTAAGGCTGGTACGACCAACCTGTTCAATCACATATTTAATGGGGTTAAACCCATCACCATGAACCAAAATATTCATTTGCATGCATCTCCATCACACACACCCCACGACGAGTTTCGTGCTGTTTGCACTCATCAGGTAGGGATAGTACGATCAGGATCCGCATGCGATTGAAACAGTGGAGGAATGGCAAAAAAGTTGCGGTTGCATGCCACTGTTGGATCAAGCTAGTACGACCAAACTGTTCAATCACTTATACCCACACACGTGTAAATGGGATTAAACACATGTTCATGAAGAAAAATACTCATTTTCATTCCTTCACAAATCCCCACACACACATACACCAAGACCTGTTTCGTGCTGCTTGTACTCATCGATTAAGGACATTACGATGAGGACCCGCATGCTTTGTATCGGTGGAAGAATGGTAAACAATTTGCGCTTGTATCTCATTGTTGGATAGCTTGGTTTAACCCAATTTACATGTGTTTGGGCACATGTGAATGAACAATTTGCTCTTATTCAACAGTGAAAAACATCAAAAATAAAAAGAATTCTCTGTACAACTGAACGTGAGATAAAAGACCTCGACTTCTCACATATTTCAATCACGAACAGATGCAATTATACCAGGAAATTGACTGAAGACCCTCATATTTTGGATAGAGAGGATTCATATTCTAAAGTTTACAACAAGCAAGAGCTGAAAAATCATTTTATATAGAACATAACTCAAGAACGCTGATAACTTTGTAGTGGTATCGAAGTTGTGACATGTTCAATCGCAATGAGCAGTTCGTGACCTGAGCCTATAAATCGTTCGAAAGTTTGGCCAAGTCTGTGATGAGCTATATTTTGATAACACGGAGGCTGACAGTCACGAGTCTTCAAATGCTGCAGACATTTGCAGTTGATGTATAATTAATCTGCCAGTGACTTTCAAATTTAAAGAGCTATAACAACTTACCAGGACAAACACAACACCCAAAAATAACGTTGGATAAAATTTCACCCGAAGCCAACCACGCAGCTGAATTAAGTGAGTGGGTAAACGAAACATTATAAGCAGCATTTCGTAACCTCACACCATGCCTACTGTTCGTAATGATCCATGTATTTTTTAGGGTTTGACAAAACAAAATGTTGCAATTCGAATTACGCATTAGCGAAATGACACCAGTGGTGGGTACTAACTTCAAACTCATCAATATAAATTATGATTACACCTCTTGGCTTCAATTCAGATCAAATGTTGCTACAAATGTTGATCATCTTGCTTCTCACACAACCGGGAACCCGTATCATCAACGCGAAGGAAAGAGATCCATCTCGATCTTTCACTCTTTTTTGGCCGCTGAACTTCTGGTATCGCAGACGAATGGGTTGCTACGAGCCAATAAAACGTGGATTGTGTACAGGCAATTATTCGCGATTTGCCTACGACCAATTCGACGCCAAATGTGTCAAGTTTACTTACTCAGGATGCTTTGGCAATCAGAACAGATTCGAGACCATGGACGAATGTAATATGGTGTGTGGCGTGAGAAAAAATATGTAATGCTTTTGTATCGCTTTGTGTATTATGAATTCCATTATGGGAACAAGTGTTTTGGATGTACTTTGTGGAAATAATATTATCCAGTAATTGTGAATTTAGTCAGTGTATTGCCGGACTCCACAGTTGTGATAAAATCATTAAAATGTGGTCGTTAATAATAACCGCAAGAATGTGTGACTGTTCTGTAACAATCAAGCTTACTTAAAAACAAACCTTAGAAATATCTGGTAGCTAATAACATTTTTAGCTGTAACATGGAACATTTAACTATAAATTTCACTGTTGTATAGTGTTCGCACAACGAACCACGATGTTTAAACACAGAATCACATAGTGATTCGTGGTCAAGCACTCAAGGCGCTTATGGATGACCAAAGTGATGTGTTGCTCACATCCCCCGTAATTACACTCCACTACCGGTTTCTGGCTGTTTGCCATCATCAGGTGGAGACAGAAAGATTAGGTTCAGTGAACCTTGAAACAGTGGTTAAATGGTAAACAAGATTATACTTGAATGCCGCTTTTGTATAGGGCAAACAGCCAGAAACCGGTAGTGGAGTGTAATTTCCGGGGGATGTGAGCAACACATTACTGTAACTATAAATTGTTTCACTTTGAAGCGATTGTTAGATATGGTCCGTACAACGAACCACGAAGTGCAATATAGAGTTAAAGTATGAGTTCAGATTAGAAGCTTTAAAAGATTAACAATCAATTTTTTCGGCTTTAAATCATTCGTGTTTACACTTCACAACCCTTTTATAGCCCCCATAATTTGAAGAGGAAGATTTTCGGCTGAGGGAGTCTTAAAAGAGTGATACAGTAGTAAATAGTGTTTTACATTTGATCCACTGTTAATTAGGGTTCGTACAATGCAATTCAATAATATGAATCTGAATATAATAACATAATGCATGATTGTATACTCCATACATGTTGCGACCGGTTTTGGGCTGATGGTCTTCATTAGGTGGGATCTGCAAAACTACATTCAGTGAACCTTTAATTATTGAATGAACTGACGACAGATTTGAATCATTAATCTACTGTTAAACACAACTAACCGGGTTGTTAAAATACAAAATCAAAGAGTGATTTCTGACCCAACTTTCAATACGCTCGTGAATTACTATTTTAATGTTTTAATCACATTGCCGAACACATCGTGCGACGCACTACATTGGTTCTATCTAGGTGTGTGACTTGTAAGCCAACGTTGACAAGGTTGGCGAGACCAACCTATTCAATCTCATGTGGTCAAACACATTTGGATAGGTTTTGAAAACTTGTAGCTCATGTACCGGATTGTAGTTCATAGTTGTTCTCCCAGCTGGACCAGAGAACCGAGCCGGACCAATGAGAACACGCCAAGGAGGACATGCAAGGATTCTAGCCAATCACAGTAGATGAGGTCGAAACGCAGCAGATAAATTCGAATGATGCCCACCGCCCAGTTGCTTCGAAAGAAGTTTCGCTGATGATGTCATCTAGTTTGATGACGAAACGTCTGCAATCAACCATACCAGTTTGGAGAACAACTATAAACTACATTTGGATAGGGTTTAACCCACGGGCTTGGAACATAAACCCGTACTTGATGCAGTTCCATCACAGATATACCGGATTTGAGCTGTTTGTACTCATCTTCTAGTGACAGTACGACCTGGATCCGCATGCATAGAAGCAGTGGAGAATTGGTAAACAAATTTCAATTTTGTAATTCAAAGTTTTAATGGTCCAAAAAGCAAATACTTTACAGTAACCATAGATTAAAAATATAGGGAATGCATAAAAACAACACAAATGTTGTATCAATATGGAAAATCAGCACGTGTATTCAGGTACGAAGTTGAATTGGGTCAACATATACTTGTCAAGTTTAGCCTTGAATATGTTCAGGCTCGATGCGCAAATGATATGTGGGAGCAGGGGGTTCCGTATAAAACGAACTCGGGGAGCAAAGAAAAATCTTCGAAAATTTGACGGAGAGTGTGGAATAACTAACTTGTAGCCCTGCGATCTGCTACCACGTGCTTCTTGCCGATGAAACAGGTGTTCAAGTGGGTGATCCAATGTATGCAGAATGTTGAACAGCAGGATCAAGTCACCCCAGAGACGACGGTACGAAAAGTCAAAGATGTTTAGAGTTGTAATGCTCTTCTTGTATGGCCTGTTATATAGTCCGGCCACCAGTTTTGTAGCGCGGTGGTATACGCGTTGCAGCAAGGTAATGTCCTTTTGTAACCATGGGGACCATGCTTGAACAGCATACTCCTTTGTTGGTCTGATATAGGTGGTAATTATCCGTGGGAGTATCTGCTTTGTGAAATTACACAAGATCCTTCTGAGCAATGCTAAGCTTTGGTAGGACATTTTGTATACAACAGAACACTAACAT
This sequence comes from Atriophallophorus winterbourni, assembly GCA_013407085.1. Classification (NCBI taxonomy): domain Eukaryota; kingdom Metazoa; phylum Platyhelminthes; class Trematoda; order Plagiorchiida; family Microphallidae; genus Atriophallophorus; species Atriophallophorus winterbourni. The sequence continues at coordinate 14,215 of JACCGJ010020130.1, forward strand.
GAAGACTTTAAGTTAATGCTAATCCACACATCCAGGACTTCCTCTTTCCTAACCCGTGAAAGTTGCTCAGATCCCAGAGAGTATGTGAATTTGATTGATTTACCGACGTTTAATATTTTACATTTTTGGAAGTTGAATTCTAATCAGTTTCGCGAAGACCACGTATGAAGTGCTTCGAGAACGTTTTGTAGAATTTGGCAATATTCTATGGTGCGTACGCTAGTCCAGACTCTGATGTCATCCACAAGTAAAATGATTTTGCTGCATACTATTTCAGGTAAATCTTTCGCGTACACCAGGAAGAGTATTGGCCCCAAGACTGAGTCTTGAATTTCGCCACTTGTAACTTCTACTGCACTTTTGGAAAACGCTATCACGACCAAACAGTTCTAGCACACTTGCCTACACACATGGAGATAGTGTTACATTGATGGGCTTGACAGAAAAATAATCTCATCTGCATGTCTTTCCCGTTGCTTGGAGACGCGGCTCGAATTGTTGATTGGTTGGAACTTGGACACTACTTTTAACCAATGAAAACAACCCCTATTCACTAATTGAACTTTGATGATCTCATCAAGTTTGGTGGCGAAACGTCGGAAATCCACTTTGCAAAACGTTTAGAACCATATTTGATACATTATAGATTAGAATATTTTTGTGTTATAAAGCAGTGCTCACACGAGTATGATCAGGATTCTAAATACGGTATTTCTCGAACAGTTGGCTTTCAGCAATTTTATACCGGCCATGGGGTGTGCAATGGAAATGGATGCACATAAGAATTGTATTAGCTTTTCAAAAAAGTTCCGTCAGGGGCAACAACATAATAAATCTATCATTGTAGGCTTTGATTCACTATGTACAAACAGCTCAACCCCAAAACGCACTAATCATTTCGAGAATGTATCGAGTGCCGTTTCTAAACCTCCTCAACGTTCGAAACTGATACATGTAATATTTTATACTATAGTTATTTTTACAATATTTAAGTTTAGCCCTGTTTATTAATATATCAGTAGTTCGCTTGTAATAGACTACCGTCTCTATACAACTTTGTTGTATACATTTTATTTCACTTATATTTTATTCAATTCAAACCTGTGGCATTTTGAACAGTGATTGTCGACTTTTAAGGTCACTTGATCACATTTTCAAAACTTTATCCATGAACGATTAATTTGAACTGAACCCATAAAACACGACGAATTGCTAGCTGGTTGTTCAGATCATCTTCCATATTTTTAGCTTTGATTATAACACCATACGTGATCACTATTGAATTATAAGATTTGGAAAAAAACTCTTTTTTATTGGGCGTGAAAATAGCATCCCCGGAAGACATACCAACCTAAAAGCCTTCTATCAATCTACAATCTGCAAACCAAACCCTGTCGCAGTCTAACGAGTTTTAAAACAAGAAAATCGATACCGGTGGATATATGGAGATCAAGTTAATCAACCCAAGAAATCTTGCGTTACGGGTCGCATAAACCGAAAAGTAATTGAAAGATCAAAAAAGCATATTTGCATGCATTTCCATCACACTCACCCCACGATGGGTTTCATGCTGTTTACAGTCATCACGTAGTGACAGTAGGATCGATCCGCATGCGTTTAAAACAGCGTTAGAATGGTAAATAAGTTGTGCTAGTATGTCACTGTTGGATAAGGTTGATACGATCAAACTGTTCAATCACATGAGCCCACACTCATGTAAAATGTGTTTGAACCCATGACCATGAATAAAAATGCTCATTTGCATGCATCT
>JACCGJ010020131.1:0-16183 GCA_013407085.1 Atriophallophorus winterbourni
CATACATTTCTTTGATAACTGTCAGAATACCTCTTTGTAACAACTGACCAAGATTATTTTCGAATTGCATGAGAATACACGAATGGCGATATCGCTCACACCGGACTCGTTTAAACGTTAGAAGTTGCGTCATTCCAGTCTGCTGCATCTTCAAACTAGCGCGTTACAGCTTGAAACATTCAACGGTGAGTTCTTGCTTACATCAGCAAAAACGTCAAAAACTATATTGGCATTGATTTGGTGTTGAAGTTTTTTGCATTTCTAATGTAATGTTGTCCATTCAGTTAACATGAAGACTTTATATTTGTCTTAGTATTTAATATAATTTTAGCATTCATGGTGTTGTTTGAAATACATACATTTTTTCTGATTACTGTCAGAATACCTCTTTGTAACAACTGACCAAGATTATTTTCGAATTGCATGATAAGACACGAAAGGCGATGTCGCTTACACTGGACTCGTTTAAACGTTAGGAGTTGCGTCATTCCAGTCTGCTGCATCTTCAAACTAGCGCGTTGCAGCTTGAAACATTCAACGGTGAGTTCTTGCTCACATTATTAAAAACGTCCATCGGTTTATCGGCATTGATTTGATGTTAAAGTATAGTGCATTTCTAATGTATTATTGCCCGTTCATTTGCCATTAAAACTCTATTTTTGTCTTAGTATTTGATATGATTTTAGCATTGATGATGCCGGTTTATATACATATACGTGTTTGATAATCATCTGAATACTTGTTTGTAACACTGGCCAAGATTGCTTAAGAATGGCAAGAGAATTCACGAATGGCGAAATTGTTGAGACATGACTCGTTTAAACGAAAAGCGTTGCGTAATTCCAGTTTGCTGCATCTTCAAACTCGCGAATTTCTGCTCCACACATCCAACGGTGAGTTTTTGCTTACATCATCAAAAACGTCAAACACTATATTGGCATTGATTTGATGTTGAAGTTTTTTGCATTCCTAATGTATTATTGCCCATTCAGTTAACATGAAGACTTTATATTTGTCTTAGTATTTGATATGATTTTTGCATTCATGGTGTTGTTTGAAATACATACATTTCTTTGATAACTGTCAGAATACCTCTTTGTAACAACTGACCAAGATTATTTTCGAATTGCATGAGAATACACGAATGGCGATGTCGCTTACACCGGACTCGTTTACACGTTGGGAGTTGCGTCATTCCAGTCTGCTGCATCTTCAAACTAGCGCGTTGCAGATTGAAACATTCAACGGTGAGTTCTTGCTCACATTATCAAAAACGTCCATCGCTTTATTGGCATTGATTCGATGTCAAAGTATAGTGCATTTCTAATGTATTATTGCCCACTCATTTGCCATTAGGACTTTATTTTTGTCTTAGTATTTGATATGATTGTAGCATTGGTGATGCTGGTTTATATACATATACGTGTTTGATAATCATCTGAATACTTAATGCAAAGGAATTTGTGTGCAATCGGTTAGAGTAGTTTTTGTGTAACGTTTCACTTCTGACACAGAAGCTTCGTCAGACTAAGGGTGATAGTCAGGACAGGGAACATGATTAAGTAGCAGTCAACCCACCACCATTTATTTGACCTTGCCGCTAAACAGCCTATAGTACGCCTACAGTGTGTCACGTCCCGTGGGAATGACCAGGATCAGTGGCCGATTTTCCACACAGTGTGTATCCACGTCAATCGGATACAAGTGAACACGGTCAAGGTCAGTTGACACAGCGGCCCACATACGTAAAAGTACATAACTAACTGGGCTAAGGTTAAGCTGTTTGAAGAAAAACAAAAATCTAATTAACTAGTAGGTATAAGGTGAATAAAAATTATTTACTTTCGCATCAGTGCTGAGCGCCAGATTGTGGAGATTTCTGCCCCATCCACCTTATTGACCGCCACTCGACCTGCCTTGGCAATTTCGACCGCCTCCGCATGTAGGCGTTCGCTATACGGTTTAATACCGCGTCTCAATATTGCCACATTGTCTAGATCAACACTGTGACCCGTATCTAAAACGTGCTCCGCCAAGGCGGAATCACGAATAAGGGATGGATATTCCCTCGCATCCCGGGGCTGTCTCCGGACACGCTTTCGGTGTTCTTCGATTCTAGTGTGAATTTCCCTGGACGTCTGCCCTATGTAAACACCCGAACAGTCCTTACAGTTGATTCTGTAGATGCTGTTCGTAACGCTAGCTAAAGGCGTCTTATCCTTGAGGTGCATCAGAACCGAACGGATAGTTTTCCCTTTCTTATAAGTTACGCGTATGGCCGCCTGGTTCAAGATTCTACGTATCGCTTCAGAAGTGCATTTTACATAAGGTATACAGACTGTATCTCGCCAATTTTTATCCGATTTTTCGTATGGGTATTTTACCTTCATCAATTGGCGTTTTACAAAACTTTTTGGATAACCGTGGTCTATGAGCCTTCGGCTCGCTTCACGGTGCGCCTGTTTTCGCTCCCTTTCGTCGCTGCACAAGTGTTCTATCTTGTGGAAAATGGAACAAGCTATGGAACTGAAGACCTGTCTTGGATGAGCGGAAGTGTATCGTAGTACAGCATCTGTATCGATAGGTTTCCGATAGACAGAAGTTTTTATTTTTCCGTCTACTTTTTGTGCTAAACAGTCTAAAAATGGAAGAGTGTCTGTGCAGGATTCCACTTCCTTTGTGACAGTAATACATGGGTCTATTTCATTTAAATATTTAAAGAAGGCCTCTAATTGATCTCGCTTGATGATAACAAATGTGTCATCAACATAGCGCCACCATAATTTTGGCTTGAACCCTTCATTGTTAAGGGCTTTGTTCTCGAAATGCTCCATATACATGTTCGCAAGTACTGGAGATATGGGTGAACCCATTGCCAACCCTTCTTTTTGTCTATATAATTGCTCATTAAATACGAAGTGGTTCCTGCTTAGGCAGATCGATACACCATTGACAACGAACAGGCAGACGCGGTAAGAAAATGTATCGCAGGTGTCATTAAAAACCAGGAACAAGGCGATGCAAACCTTGATTCACACGAAAGACAAGCACTTCTTACGCTGAAACAAGATACAAATATAGCCATTACTAAGGCTGACAAAGGTAAAGTAACAGTAATTTTGAACAAATGCGACTACTTAGACAAGGTTGGGGTACACTTATCCGAGGGCCCTTATGAACGGATAGATAATGAAAAAATGAAAAAGGTAATGAATAACTGCAAAACGGTCGTCTCTAGGTATTTGCGTGGCGTTAAGGAGAGTTTGGGAAAGGGATTGTGGTATAACCTGTATCCCAAGTCTACTCTAACTCCTAGGTTCTACGGCCTACCTAAAATACATAAAGAAAGCATTCCTGTAAGACCTATCGTCGACGGTATCGGATCAGCTGCGCACGAGTTAGCTAGACATTTGGCTTATTTGTTGAAACCTTTAGTCGGCAATACAGCCTCGTTCATCAAGAACGCATATGACTTTGCAGCACGCTTAAAGTCGGTAACAATAGATGACGATGAAATAATGGTTAGCTTTGACGTGAGCGCTTTGTTCACCAACGTCGATACAAAAAGTGCGTTACAACTAGCTAGACGGGCTTTGGAAACTGATGCCAGTTTGTCAGATCGCACAAACTTGAGCGTCCAACAAATTATCAATGGTGTATCGATCTGCCTAAGCATGAACCACTTCGTATTTAATGAGCAATTATATAGACAAAGAGAAGGGTTGGCAATGGGTTCACCCATATCTCCAGTACTTGCGAACATGTATATGGAGCATTTCGAGAACAAAGCCCTTAATAATGAAGGGCTCAAGCCAAAATTATGGTGGCGCTATGTTGATGACACATTTGTTATCATCAAGCGAGATCAGTTAGAGGCCTTTTTTAATTATTTAAATGAAATAGACCCATGTATTACTGTCACAAAGGAAGTGGAATCCTGCACAGGCACTCTTCCATTTTTAGACTGTTTAGAACAAAAAGTAGACGGGAAAATAAAAACTTCTGTCTATCGGAAACCTATCGATACAGATGCTGTACTACGATACACTTCCGCTCATCCAAGACAGGTCTTCAGTTCCATAGCTTGTTCCATTTTCCATAAGATAGAACACCTGTGCAGCGACGAAAGGGAGCGAAAACAGGTGCACCGTGAAGCGAGCCAAAGGCTCACAGACCACGGTTATCCTAAAGGTTTTGTAAAACGCCAATTGATCAAGGTAAAATACCCATCCGAAAAATCGGAGAAACATTGGCGGGATACAGTTTGCATACCGTATGTAAAATGCACATCTGAAGCGATACGTAGAATCTTGAACTAGGCGGCCATACACGTAACTTATAAGAAAGGGAAAACTATCCGCTCGGTTCTGATGCACCTCAAGGATAAGACGCCTTTATCTAGCGTTACGAACAGCATCTACAGAATCAACTGTAAGGACTGTTCGGGTGTTTACATAGGGCAGACCTCCAGGGAAATTCACACTAGAATCGAAGAACCCTGAAAGCGTGTCCGGAGACAGCCCCGGGATGCGAGGGAATATCAATCCCTTATTCGTGATTCCGCCTTGGCGGAGCACGTTTTAGATACGGGCCACAGCGTCGATCTAGACAATGTGGCAATATTGAGACGCGGTAATAAACCGTATAGCGAACGCCTACATGCGGAGGCGGTCGAAATTGCCAAGGCAGGTCGACTGGCGGTCAATAAGGTGGATGGGGCAGAAATCCCCACAATCTGGCGCTCAGCACTGATGCGAAAGTAAATAATAATTTTTATTCACCTTATACCTACTAGTTAATTAGATTTTTGTTTTTCTTCAAACAGCTTAACCTTAGCCCAGTTAGTTATGTACTTTTACGTATGTGGGCCGCTGTGTCAACTGACCTTGACCGTGTTCACTTGTATCAGATTGACGTGGATACACACTGTGCGGAAAATCGGCCACTGATCCTGGTCATTTCCACGGGACGTGACACACTGTAGGCGTACTATAGGCTGTTTAGCGGTAAGGTCAAATAAATGGTGGTGGGTTGACTGCTACTTAATCATGTTCCCTGTCCTGACTATCACCCTTGGTCTGACGAAGCTTGTGTGTCAGAAGTGAAACGTTACCCAAAAACTACTCTAACCGATTGCACACAAATTCCTTTGCATTATGATTACACGATCGGTCCCAAACATATTCCAATCGACATCTGAATAATTGTTTGTAACACTGGCCAAGATTGCTTCCGAATGGCATGAGAATTCACGAATGGCGAAATTGTTGAGACATGACTCGTTTAAACGATGAGAGTTGCGTAATTCCAGTCTACTGCATCTTCAAGCTCGCGAGTTTCTGCTTCGCACATCCAACGGTGAGTTCTTGCTTACATCATCAATAACGTCAAACACTATATTGGCATTGATTTGATGTAAAAGGTTTTGCATTCCTAATGTATTATTGCCCATTCAGTTAACATGAACACTTTATATTTGTCTTAGTATTTGATATGATTTTAACATTCATGGTGTTGTTTGAAATACATACATTTCTTTGATAACTGTCAGAATACCTCTTTGTAACAACTGACCAAGATTATTTTCGAATTGCATGAGAATACACGAATGGCGATATCGCTCACACCGGACTCGTTTAAACGTTAGAAGTTGCGTCATTCCAGTCTGCTGCATCTTCAAACTAGCGCGTTACAGCTTGAAACATTCAACGGTGAGTTCTTGCTCACATTATCGAAAACGTCCATCGGTTTATTGGCATTGATTTGATGTTAAAGTATAGTGCATTTCTAATGTATTATTGCCCACTCATTTGCCATTAGGACTTCATTTTTGTCTTACTATTCGATATGATTTTAGCATTGATGATGCTGGTTCATATACATATACGTGTTTGATAATCATCTGAATACTTGTTCGTAACACTGGCTAAGATTGCTTCCGAATGGCAAGAGAATTCACGAATGGCGAAATTGTTGAGACATGACTCGTTTAAACGATGAGAGTTGCGTAATTCCAGTCTGCTGCATCTCCAAACTCGCGAGTTTCTGCTTCACACATCCAACGGTGAGTTCTTGCTTACATCATCGAAGACGTCAAACACTATATTGGCATTGATGTGATGTAAATTTTTTTTGCATTCCTGATTTATTGTTGTCCATTCAGTTAACATGAAGACTTGATATTTGTCTTAGTATTTGATATGATTTTAGCATTCATGGTGTTGTTTGAAATACATACATTTCTCTGATAACTGTCAGAATACATCTTTGTAACAACTGACCAAGATGATTTCCGAATTGCATGAGAATACACGAATGGCGACATCGCTTACACCGGACTCGCTTAAACGTTAGCAGTTGCGTCATTCCAGTCTGCTGCATCTTCAAACTAGCGCGTTGCAGCTTGAAACATTCAATGGTGAGTTCTTGCTCACATTATCAAAAACGTCCATCGGTTTATTGGCATTGATTTGATGTTAAAGTATAGTGCATTTCTAATGTATTATTGCCCGTTCATTTGCCATAAAACTCTAGTTTTTGTGTCGTAGTATTGATATGGATTTAGCATTGATAATGCGGTTAGATACATATATCGTGTTTGATATCTTCTGTTTAATACTTGTTTGGTAATCACTGGCCAAGTATTGCTAAGAATGCCATAGAGAATTCAGAAGGCGAAATTGTTTGAGACATGACTCGTTTAACACGAAAAGCGTTTGCCGTAATTCCAGTTGCGCATCTGCTAGAACTCGCGAATGTCTGCTCCACACATTCCAACGGTGAGTTTTGCTTACATTCATCAAAAACGTCAAACACGATATGGCAGATTGATTTATGTTAAAGGGTTTTTGCATCCTAAGTATTATTGGCCCATTCAGTTAACATGAAGACTTTATATTTCTTAGTATTTGGATATGATGTTTGCATCATGGTGTTGTTTGGAATACATACATTTCTTGATAACTGTCAGAATACCTCTTGGTAACCAACTGACCCACGATTATCTCCGAAAGCGATGAATAAGACACGAAGGCGATGTCGCTTACACTGGACTCGTTTAAACGTTGGGAGTTGCGTCATTCCAGTCTGCTGCATCTTCAAACTAGCGCGTTGCAGCTTGAAACATTCAACACTGAGTTCTTGCTTACATTATCAAAAACGTCCATCGGTTTATTGCCATTGATTTGATGTTAAAGTATAGTGCATATCTAATGTATTATTGCCCATTCATTTGCAATTAAGACTTTATTTTTGTCTTAGTATTTGATATGATTTTAGCATTGATGATGCCGGTTTATATACATATACGTGTTTGATAATCATCTGAATACTTGTTTGTAACACTGGCCAAGATTGCTTCCGAATTGCATGAGAATTCACGAATGGCAAAATTTTTGAGACATGACTCGTTTAAACGATGAGAGTTGCGTAATTCCAGTCTGCTGCATCTTCAAACTCACGAGTTTCTGATTCACTCATCCAACGGTGAGTTCTTGCTTACATCATCAAAAACGTCAAACACTATATTGGCATTGATTTGATGTTAAAGGTTTCGCATTCCTAATGTATTATTGCCCATTCAGTTAACATGAAGACTTTATATGTGTCTTAGTATTTGATATGATTTTAGCATTCATGGTGTTGTTTGAAACACATACATTTCTCTGATATCTGTCAGAATACCTCTTTGTAACAACTGACCAAGATGATTTCCGAATTGCATGAGAATACACGAATGGCGACATCGCTTACACCGGACTCGTTTAAACGTTAGCAGTTGCGTCATTCCAGTCTGCTGCATCTTCAAACTACCGCGTTGCAGCTTGAAACATTCAACGGTGAGTTCTTGCTCACATTATCAAAAACGTCCATCGGTTTATTGGCATTGATTTGATGTTAAAGTATAGTGCATTTCTAATGTATTATTGCCCGTTCATTTGCCATTAAAACTCTATTTTTGTCTTAGTATTTGATATGATTTTAGCATCGATGATGCTGGTTTACATACATATACGTGTTTAATAATCATCTGAATACTTGTTTGTAACACTGGCCAAGATTGCTTCCGAATGGCAAGAGAATTCACGAATGGCGAAATTGTTGAGACATGACTCGTTTAAACGAAAAGCGTTGCGTAATTCCAGTCTGCTGCATCTTCAAACTCGCGAATTTCTGCTCCACACATCCAACGGTGAGTTTTTGCTTACATCATCAAAAACGTCAAACACTATATTGGCATTGATTTGATGTTAAAGTTTTTTGCATTCCTAATGTATTATTGTCCATTCAGTTAACATGAAGACTTTATATTTGTCTTAGTATTTGATATGATTTTTGCATTCATGTTGTTGTTTGAAATACATACATTTCTTTGATAACTGTCAGAATACCTCTTTGTAACAACTGACCAAGATTATCTCCGAATTGCATGATAAGACACGAAAGGCGATGTCGCTTACACTGGACTCGTTTAAACGTTAGGAGTTGCGTCATTCCAGTCTGCTGTATCTTCAAACTAGCGCGTTGCAGCTTGAAACATTCAACAGTGAGTTCTTGCTTACATTATCAAAAACGTCCATCGGTTTATTGCATTGATTTGATGTTAAAGTATGTGAATATCTAAGTAGTATTGCCATTCATTTGCATAAGACTTTTATTTTGTCTAGTATTTGATATGATTTTAGCTATTGATGATGCCGGTGAATACCTATACGTGTTTATTAATCATCTGAATACTTGTTGTAACACTGGCCAAAGATTGCTTCCGAATTTGCATGAGAATTCACGAATGGGGCAAAATGTTGAGACATGACTCGTTAAACGATGAGAGTTGCGTAATTCCAGCTGCTGCTTTCAAACTAGCGAGTTTCTGCTTCACAACTTAAACGGTGAGTTCTCGGTATTACATCATCAAAACGTCAAACACTATATTTGCATTGATTTGGTGTTGAAATTTTTTGCATTCCTAATGTAATGTTGTCCATTCAGTTAACATGAAGACTTTATTTTTGTCTTAGTATTTGATATGATTTTAGCATTCATGGTGTTGTTTGTAATACATACATTTCTTTGATAACTGTCAGAATAACTCTTCGTAACAACTGACCAAGATTGTTTTCGAATTGCATGAGAATACACGAATGGCGACATCGCTTACACCGGACTCGTTTAAACGTTAGCAGTTGCGTCATTCCAGTCTGCTGCATCTTCAAACTAGCGCGTTGGCTACTGAAAACATTCAACGGTGAGTTCTGCACATATCAAAAAAACGCCCAAGAGTTTATGAAAATTGATTGAGTTATAGTATAGGCTTTTAAATGTATTTATTGCACCATTCATTTGCCATTCAGACTATTTGGTCCTGAGTATTGGATTTATGATCTTAGCATTGATGAGGTTCGGTCATATACATATTGTGTTTGATGAATATCTGGAATACTTGTTTGAAAACATCTGGCCAGATTGCTCCGAATGGCATGAGGAATCACGATTGGCGAGAAATTGTTGAGACAGTGATTCGTAAATAAACGATAAGAGGTGCGTCAATTCGAGTCTGCGGTGCATCTTCAAACTCGCGAGTTTCGATTCACACATCCAACGGTGAGTTCTTGCTTACATCATCAATAACCTCAAACACTATATTGGCATTGATTTGGTGTTGAAATTTTTTGCATTCCTAATGTAATGTTGTCCATTCAGTTAACATGAAGACTTTATTTTTGTCTTAGTATTTGATATGATTTTAGCATTGATGATGCCGGTTTATATACATATACGTGATTGATAATCATCTGAATACTTGTTTGTAACACTGGCCAAGATTGCTTCCGAATGGCATGAGAATTCACGAATGGCGAAATTGTTGAGACATGATTCGTTAAAACGATAAGAGGTGCGTAATTCCAGTCTGCTGCATCTTCAAACTCACGAGTTTCTGCTCCACACATCCAACGGTGAGTTCTTGCTTACATCATCAAAAACGTCAAACACTATATTGGCATTGATTTGATGTAAAAGGTTTTGCATTCCTAATGTATTATTGCCCATTCAGTTAACATGAAGACTTTATATTTGTCTTAGTATTTAATATGATTTTAGCATTCATGGTGTTGTTTGAAATACATACATTTCTTTGATAACTGTCAGAATACCTCTTTGTAACAACTGACCATGATGATTTCCGAATTGCATGAGAATACACGAATGGCGATATCGCTTACACCGGACTCGTTTAAACGTTAGGAGTTGCGTCATTCCAGTCTGCTGCATCTTCAAACTAGCGCGTTGCAGCTTGAAACATTCAACGATGAGTTCTTGCTCACATTATCAAAAAAACGTCCATCGGTTTATTGGCATTGATTTGATGTTGAAGTATAGTGCATTTCTAATGTATTATTGCCCGTTCATTTGCCATTAAAACTTTATTTTTGTCTTAGTATTTGATATGATTTTAGCATCGATGATGATGGTTTATATACATATACGTTTAAGCAATGAGAGTTGCGTAATTCCAGTTTGCTGCATCTTCAAATAGCGGGAAATTTCTGCTCACACATCCACCGGTGAGTTTTGCTTACTCATCAAAAAACGTTGCAATCATAGGTAGGGACAGTAAGATCAGGTCCGCATGTGCTTGAAACAGTGGAAGAATGGTGAACAAGGAGCGCTTGTATGCCACTGTTGAAAGGTGGTACGACCAAACCTGGTTCAAAGCATGTGTCCAAAAACATGTTAAATGGGGTAAAACCCATAACCATGAAACAAAATATTCATTTGCATGCTTTTTCCGTCATTCACACCCCACGACCGGTTTCGTGCTGTTTGCACTCATCAGGTAGGGACAGTAAGATCAGGATCCGCATGCGCTTTCGAAACAGTGGAAGAATGGTAAACAAGGAGCGCGCGTATGCCACTGTTGGATAAGGCTGGTACGACCAACCTGTTCAAAGCATGTGTCCAAACACATGATAAATGGGGTTAAAACATCAAAACAATAAAAAAATATTCATTTGCATGCTTTTCCGTGTCTTCACCCCCACGATCCAGGTCGTGCTGTTTGCATCATCAGGTAGGGACAGTACGAATCAGGAACCGCATGCGCTGAAAACAGTGGAAACAATGTAACAAGAGCGCTTGTATGTCATGTTGGATAAGGCTGGTACGACCAACCTGTTCAAAGCATGTGTCCAAACACATGTTAAATGGGGTTAAACCCAAAACCATGAAACAAAATATTCATTTGCATGCTTTTCAGTCATTCACACCCCACAACCAGTTTCGTGCTGTTTGCACTCATAAGGTAGGGACAGTAAGATCAGGATCCGCATGCGCTTGAAACAGTGGAAGAATGGTAAACAAGGAGCGCTTGTATGCCACTGTTGGATAAGGCTAGTACGACCTACCTGTTCACAGCATGTGTCCAAACACATGTTAAATGGGGTTAAACCCATAACCATGAAACAAAATATTCATTTGAATGCTTTTCCGTCATTCACACCCCACGACCGGTTTCGTGCTGTTTGCACTCATCAGGTAGGGACGGTAAGATCAGGATCCGCATGCGCTTGAAACAGTGGAAGAATGGTAAACAAGGAGCGCTTGTATGTCACTGTTGGATAAGGCTGGTACGACCAACCTGTTCAAAGCATGTGTCCAAACAAATGTTAAATGAGGATAAACCCATAACCATGAAACAAAATATTCATCTGCATGCTTTTCCGTCATTCACACCCCACGACCGGTTTCGTGCTGTTTGCACTCATCAGGTAGGGACAGTAAGATCAGGATCCGCATGAGCTTAAAACAATGGAAGAATGGAAAACAAGGAGCGCTTGTATGCCACTGTTGGACACATGCTTTGAACAGGTTGGTCGTACCAGCCTTAACCAATAGTGGCATACAAGCGCTCGTTGTTTACCATTCTTCCACTGTTTCAAGCGCATGAGGATCCTGATCTTACTGTCCCTACCTGATGAGTGCAAACAGCACGAAACCGGTCGTGGGGTGTGAATGACGGAAAAGCATGCAAATGAATATTTTGTTTCATGGTTATGGGTTTAACCCCATTTAACATGTGTTGGACACATGCTTTGAACAGGTTGATCGTACCAGCCTTATCCAACAGTGGCATACAAGCGCTCCTCGTTTACCATTCTTCCACTGTTTCAAGCGCATGCGGATCCTGATCTTACTGTCCCAACCTGATGAGTGCAAACAGCACGAAACCGGTCGTGGGGTGTGAATGACGGAAAAGCATGCAAATGAATATTTTGTTTCATGGTTATGGGTTTAACCCCATTTAACATGTGTTTGGAAACATGCTTTGAACAGGTTGGTCGTACCATCCTTATCCAACAGTCGCATACATGCGCTCCTTGTTTACCATTCCTTCACTGTTTCAAGCACATGCAGATCCTGATTCTTTACTGTCCCTACCTGATGATGTGCAAACCGCACGAAACCGGTCGTGGGGTGTGAATGACGGAAAAGATTTGCAAATGAATATTTTGTGTCATGGTTTATGGGTTTAACACCATTTAACATGTGTTTGGACACATGCTTTGAAAAGGTTGGTCGTACAAGCCTTATCCAACAGTGGCATACAAGCGCTACTTGTTTACCATTCATCCACTGTTTCAAGCGCATGCGGATCCTGATCTTACTGTCCCTACCTGATGAGTGCAACAGCACGAAACCGGTCGTGGGGTGTGAATGACGGAAAAGCATGCAAATGAATATTTTGTTTCATGGTTATGGGTTTAACCCCATTTAACATGTGTTTGGACACATGCTTTGAACAGGTTGGTCGTACCAGCCTTATCCAACAGTGGCATACAAGTGCTCCCTGTTTACCAGTCTTCCACTGTTTCAAGCGCATGCGGATCCTGATCTTACTGTCCCTACCTGATGAGTGCAAACAGCACGAAACCGGTCGTGGGGTGTGAATGACGGAAAAGCATGCAAATGAATATTTTGTTTCATGGTTAGGGGTTTAACCCCATTTAACATGTGTTTGAACACATGCTTTGAACAGGTTGGTCGTACCAGCCTTATCCAACAGTGGCATACAAGCGCTCCTTGTTTACCATTCTTCCACTGTTTCAAGCGAATGCGGATCCTGATCTTACTGTCCCTACCTGATGAGTGCAAACAGCACGAAACCGGTCGTGGGGTGTGAATGACGGAAAAGCATGCAAATGAATATTTTGTTTCATGGTTATGGGTTTAACCCAATTTAACATGTGTTTGGATACATGCTTTGAACAGGTTGGTCGTACCAGCCTTATTCAAAAGTGGCATACAAGCGCTCCTTGTTTACCATTCTTCCACTGTTTCATGCGCATGCGGATCCTGATCTTACTGTCCCTACCTGATGAGCGCAAACAGCACGAAACCGGTCGTGGGTGTGAATGACGGAAAAAAGCATGCAGATGAATATTTTGTTTCAGGTATGGGTTTAGCCCCATTTAACATGTGTTTGGACAAATTGCTTTGAACAGGGTGGGATTGCGTACCAGCCTTATAACAGTGGCATAAAAGCGCCCTTGTTTTACCATTCTTCCATGTTCAAACGCATGCGGATCCTGATCTCACTGTCCCTACCTGATGAGTGCAAACAGCACGAAACCGGTCGTGGTGTGTGAATGACGGAAAAGCATGCAAATGAATATTTTGTTTCATGGTTATGGGTTTAACCCCATTTAACATGTGTTTGGACACAGGCTTTGAACAGGTTGGTCGTAACAGCCTTATCCAACAGTGGCATACAAGCGCTCCTTGTTTACCATTCTTCCACTGGTTCAAGCGCATGCGGATCCTGATCTTACTGTCCCTACCTGATGAGTGCAAACAGCACGAAACCGGTCGTGGGGTGTGAATGACGGAAAAGCATGCAAATGAATATTTTGTTTCATGGTTATGGGTTTAACCCCATTTAACATGAGTTTGGACACATGCTTTGAACAGGTTGGTCGTACCAGCCTTATCCAACAGTGGCATACAAGCGCTCCTGTTTACCATTCTTCCACTGTTTCAAGCGCATGCGGATCCTGATCTTACTGTACCTACCTGATGAGTGCAAACAGCACGAAACCGGTCGTGGGGTGTGAATGACGGAAAAGCATGCAAATGAATATTTTGTTTCATGGTTATGGGTTTAACCCCCATTTAACATGTGTTTCGACACATGCTTTGAACAGGTTCGTCGTACGAGCCTTATCCAACAGTGGCATACAAGCGCTCCTTGTTTACCATTCCTCCACTGTTTCAAGCGCCCCCCCAATGCGGATCTGATTTACTGTCCATACATGATTGAGGCAACAGCACGAAAAAGAGTATTCGTGGGGTGTAATTGACGGAAAAGCATGCAAAATGAATATTTGGTTTCATGGTTATGGGTTTAACCCCCATTTAACATGTGTTTGGACACATGCTTTGAACAGGTTGGTCGTACCAGCCTTATCCAACAGCGGCATACAAGCGCTCTTTGTTTACCATTCTTCCACTGTTTCAAGCGCATGCGGATCCTGATCTTACTGTCCCTACCTGATGAGTGCAAACAGCACGAAACCGGTCGTGGGGTGTGAATGACGGAAAAGCATGCAAATGAATATTTTGTTTCATGGTTATGGGTTTAACCCCATTTAACATGTGTTGGACACATGCTTTGAACAGGTGGTCGTACCAAGCCTTATCCAACAAGGCAGACAAGCGCTCTTGCTACCATTCTTCCACTGTTTCAAGGCATGCGGAGTCCTGATCTACTGTCCCTACCTGATGAGTGCAACAGCACGAACACCGGTCGTGGGGTGTGAATGACGGAAAAGCATGCGAATGAATATTTTGTTTCATGGTTATGGGTTTAACCCCATTTAACATGTGTTTGGACACATGCTTTGAACAGGTTGGTCGTACCAGCCTTATCCAACAATGGCATACAAGCGCTCCTTGTTTACCATTCTTCCACTGTTTCAAGCGCATGCGGATCCTGATCTTACTGTCCCTACCTGATGAGTGCAAACAGCACGAAACCGGTCGTGGGTTGTGAATGACGGAACAGCATGCAAATGAATATTTTGTTTCATGGTTATGGGTTTAGCCCCATTTAACATGTGTTTAGATACATGCATTGAACAGGATGGTCGTACCAGCCTTATCCAACAGTGGCATACAAGCGCTCCTTGTTTACCATTCTTCCACTGTTTCAAGCGCATGCGGATCCTGATCTTACTGTCCCTACCTGATGAGTGCAAACAGCACGAAAACGGTCGTGGGGTGTGAATGACGGAAAAGCATGCAAATGAATATTTTGTTTCATGGTTATGGGTTTAGCCCCATTTAACATGTGTTTGGATACATGCTTTGAACAGGTTGGTCGTACCAGCCTTGTCCAACAGTGGCATACAAGCGCTCCTTGTTTACCATTCTTCCACTGTTTCAAGCGCATGCGGATCCTGATCTTACTGTCCCTACCTGATGAGTGCAACCAGCACGAAACCGGTCGTGGGGTGTGAATGACAGAAAAGCATGCAAATGTATATTTTGTTTCATGGTTATGGGTTTAACCCCATTTAACATGTGTTTGGACACATGCTTTGAACAGGTTGGTCGTACCAGCCTTAGCCAACAGTGGCATACAAGCGCTCCTTGTTTACCATTCTTCCACTGTTTCAAGCGCATGCGGATCCTGATCTTACTGTCCCTACCTGATGAGTGCAAACAGCACGAAACCGGTCGTGGGGTGTGAATGACGGAAAAGCATGCAAATGAATATTTTGTTTCATGGTTATGGGTTTAAACCCATTTAACATGTGTTTGGACACATTCTTTGAACAGGTTGGTCGTACCAGCCTTGTCCAACAGTGGCATACAAGCTCTCCTTGTTTACCATCCGCGCCACTGTTTCCATTCAAGCGCATGCGGATCCTGATCTTGCTGTCCCTACCTGATGCGTGCAAACAGCACGAAACCGTTCATGGGGTGTGAATGAAGGAAAAGCATGCAAATGAATATTTTGTTTCATGGTATGGGTTTAACCCCATTTAACATGTGTTTGGACACATGCTTTGAACAGGTTGGTCGTACCAGCCTTATACAACAGTGGCATACAAGCGCTCCTTGTTTACCATTCTTCCACTGTTTCAAGCGCATGCGGATCCTGATCTTACTGTCCCTACCTGATGAG
>JACCGJ010020133.1:0-11125 GCA_013407085.1 Atriophallophorus winterbourni
TGAGCTCCCACTGTCTATAAAATGCTCCCATATGGCGTGCGTCTCAAACAGCCTCTGACAACCAAAGCCCAGCTCCTGGCCTGCACGTGGCGGAACTGCTTCTACTGACAGAAGAAGGGGCGAAGGCGGATGACTGGCGCGCCTCAAAACCAGTTGGCTCCGGGTAGATGGAGCTCGTCAGCCTGGGAGGGCAGTCCATCTAAGGGAAGGAAAACCCTTATTCCAAACCTCCGCTGCCTTGCGGCATTTTCGATTGCGGGAAAGGCCTTGGGAGTGAACCCTGAGGAAAAATCCTTGCTGCCTTGCAGGTTGCACCTGGTCGTGCAAAGGCTAGAGAGGCGTACTCGAACAATCGCCGAGGCACTTCAAGAGAGGCGCAAGAACCCTCAAAATGGTCTCCGGCTCTCGTGAAGGAAAAAACCGCTGCCTTGCGGGTAGACTTTTAAGTCAAAGGCTCCGGGTGGGGTCCCCTAAGCCAACCCCCTACTTCGGCCTTGGCAACCGGGTAGTATGTCGCCTTCAACAAGAACCATGGAACCTACATTTTTCTTTCTTCATGTACCCTCTTCATGGTATACTTGTTGGCACATCGTCTTTAAAGACTTGTGTAATAATAATAAATAAATCCATTCTCTTAGTAACCTTATTTAGAAAGCACAACAAATTTGTTAGACATGACCTACCTTTTAGGAAGCCGTGTTGTGCGCCATTCAAAAGAGAGTGTTTGGTTAGATATCCACATATTTTATCGCGGATCAATCTTTCTATAACCTTACATAGTACACTAGTGAGGCTAACCGGGCGGTAATTTTTGACCGCCGAGGAAGCTCCTCCCTTATGGATAGGCACTACAACGGCTGTTCTCCAGTCCAAATGAAGGGTACCCTGACTGAGGGATGATGTGAAAAGTTCTGTGATCGGCACAGCTAATATAGGCGCTAGCAGTCTGATCATTCGTGGATGGATGCTATCGGGCCCTGCCGACTTGTTGTAAGCTAGGCTGGCCAATATATTCTCGACATTGTGTATCTCGAATGTAAGGTCAGTGCAAAGGGGGCGATTAGCGAGTACACATTGAAGTGATAGAGCAGAGACGTTCGAGTTATAATCTCGGCGTTGTACTCCTTGAAAATGCGAGGAAAACAATTGAACCTTTTCAGTGCTTGCAATGACGGCTGAGCCATCGTCCCTTCTCAAGGTACCTACACCTTTTCGTGTTGACCCTTTAGATTGAACGTAGCTGTAGTAACGTTTCGGATGAGTATGGGCCTCTTGAGCGAGTCTCATTTCGAAAGAAATCTTTGCTCACGTATCTTGGAAACAGCTATGTTTCGCGCTTCTTTGTAACGGGCCCAAGTCCCACATGAGGGAGTAAGCTTATAACGCCTCCATTTTGCGTCGCGGTGACGTACGCTACGGGAAACTGAGGCTGACCACCATTGAGGTTTACCTTTTTTGCGAACGGGTAAGAGAGGAGCGAATCGATCCTGAAGTTGAAGGATGTTTTTCTTGATCTGTCCCCACATCCCATCCACATGGTCAATGTTTTGCCATGGGAGTAGCGCGGCTGCCTGTATAGGGAAGCAGGGTCGATCCTGTGGAAGCTTCGAGACATCTTAAGTGGGGGTTTACCAAATGACAGAAGTAACTCGCAGGCTAACACTACGTGGTCGCTCTTTCCTAGTGGTGGCAGTAAGACCAAATTTTGTATACCGCTTTCAGAAGTTGAAATAACTAGGTCAAGAATAGACGGAGACTGACCCTCTCTGAATCTAGTTGGTTCGTTTACGTGTTGGTAAAGTGCATGGGAGTGTAGCCAGTCCAGAAAATCGTTCGCGACTCCTGGGGCATGTGAGGTTTGGTACTCCCAGTTTATTTCGGGTAGATTAAAATCGCCGAAGATTACAACACGTGGTGCTACGGCTAAAAGAGACGAGAGCTTAATTTGCAAAAGAGCATCTTCTTCCAAACTAGTGCTCGGACTACGGTAGACGCAGCTTACAACTATACGCGTGCATCCATGCATGAGCAAGGCAGATATTATCTGCACATTCGTTGTAGAAAAAGAAATACTTTTCTCGAAGGGAATAGCGTTATCAATAAGGAGCAACGCCCCTCCTGCTAGCTTACCCAGGGGTCGATCGCTTCTTACGGCGCTAAACCTATCCGCGATTAAAGCTGGTATGTGGTCATCATGAGACAACCATGATTCCGTGACACCCACAATTTTGTAGTGGTTGTCGTCAACTCTACAGAGGAGTTCAGCCCATTTATTTCGAATGCTACAAGCGTTTGTATAGAACAGAAGAGCACTATCATGTGGGGCCAGACTCCCGGTGTTAGGGCTACCTAAGAGCTCTTTGTCCTCGGGCGTAATGCCCGAAGCTGCTTCGCGTTTTTTGAAGGCTGAATTTCATCAAGAGATACAGCATTCGTTTTTGAAGCAGACGACAACTCCTGGCATCTAGTTTCATCTTCGTGGTCTGAGTCACTACAACTCATCCACGATTCATCCTCTAAAGGACGAAGCACAACAGTAGCACACTTCAATGTTGGAGTATAATTCTCCTGTGTTAGCGTCATCGCCACACTGTTGTCATTTCCTGAGCTTCGACTCTGGAGCGAATTTGGTGAACTACGAGTAACAGCTAACTTTGACTTTATAGCTCTAATTGGGCTAGAAGTTTTCAGGTGTGCCGGGGTGTCAGGTTGCACGATGCATTTTCCCTCGAAGCAGTTAAGTTTCTCTGCTTTCGAAAGGAAGTAGTCGCGATCACATTGCTTTGTGAATTCGACTACGATTGGCCGCGGCGATCTGGTAGATGCGTCATTTGGGCCACCTCTCCATTTCCCGACCCTGTGAACTCGCTTCAGCGGAGTAGTCGGTCTCATGCCTGAAGCACGGAGTAGGTCGATAACCTTTCTCCGATCGCTGTCCTTACGAGCCTTTGATTCTCGGATAGAAGGCTCAACCTGCGTTAAAATCAGGACATTTTTAGTCCGTGTTGAGCTAACTTGGTTTCTGGCTTGCAGCTCAGCAACCACTTTTCCTAAATGGTGGACTTCCCGAGCTAAAGCGCGAACGTCCTTAGTCGGGCTAACGTGAACACCCCTATTTTCTTTAACTTTTTTCCATGGAGCCTTTAGAGGACAGGAGGATGGCGATGATTTCGCCTTCTGTGTCCTCAAAGGAGTGGTATGCTGGCTGGAGGTAGAAGGGACCACTGACCTAGCTACTTCGGCAAACGTTTTGGGTTTCGGATATGGACGTGGAGAACGCTTACGTTCCTCGAGACGCTTACGCTCCTCAACCAAAGTTTCCACGGACTTCATGCAGTCAGCACATAGCCATGTAAGCCATCGTTTGGCCGCATAAACCTTAAATTGTGCTGACGACAGTCCACAGCATTTGGGATGAGCCCAACGCAGGCACACGTCGCACTCTATACCTTTGGAAACCTTAAAGCAGCTAGAGCTAAGGCAAAGACAAGAATTTTGAATCGTTTTGCTAATGTAATCGATGAATCAGAAATTTAATGAATTTCGAAGAATTTAGCAGCGTGGAAACAAAATTCAGAATCCTATGGTTTTCGCAAGCATTTAGCTTCTTACACTGTAATAAATAGTATAAGGCAACCGTTGGTTGTGTTATACAGGATGCGAAATTTGGCAGCAAATACAAAATTGTATCCTCTGGAAATAAAGAAGAAAACCGGATTCCGCGCATTTAACGGCCAGTGACCTTGTCAAAATCTCCGGTGTTCAAGTTCAAGTTCAAGTTCAAGTTGCACAGTGCTGAAGGTGGCTAAAAGCCAATCACGCGCCCAGATTTTCTCCGACGGTATGCGTTCGAGCACCCGGCACTTCGATATCGAGTATACAGTTCGTACTTTTCACACGTTCTTGTTTCCGAATATCTGGAAAGTAAGGTAGGGTTTCTCTTCACCAGCAGTTCAGTTCAGTTCAGTTCAGTTTGCACAGGACGTTATGTAGCAAAGTCGCCAATCGAGCGTCCAGATTCCTTCCGGTGGTATGCCAAAAAGAGCGCCCACCACTTCAAACAAAATAGGTTCACAGATTTCTTCTGGTAGGATGGTTACCTGGAATGTAGAGCAAAAACTCCCCTCACCAAAGGTGAGGAGACATTAATGCATTTCAAAGACCAGGTAAATACAATATCATTACTCAAGTAGGGGCAAAATGCAGGAAATAATGAGCTCCATACGGCATCAAGTCTATTCTTGAAACACATTACAGAGTTAGAGTTCACGACATCTTCAGGTAGGCAGTTCCAATAGCTTACTACTCTTTCACTGAAGAAGTGCTTACGAGCATTAGACCTGACATGTTGTTTGGCCAGTTTCACGGTGAGAGGTCAGCTATTCAGGAAACAATGCAATAATATGCGTGAACAATGTGTGGTGTATGAAATCACTAGCCTATTTGAGGTAAAGTGTTTTAGTGATTTAGGTGCAAGTTCAAGGATTTCAGTAATATTATCACCTGTAAGACCCTTTAGAATCTTGAAGGCTTCTATTAGGTCACCTCGCAGCCGCCGTCTCTTTAGTGAGAACAAACCGAGGTCATTGAGTCTAGCCTCATAAGTTTTACCTGCCTGACCCTCAACCATCCTAGTCGCAAGGCGCTGGACCCTTTCGAGACATGCTACATCCTTTTTTAAGTACGGTGCCCAGGATTGAACGCAGTACTCCAAGTGAGGCCGCACGACTACTTTGTATAAGGGGATGAAGATTGAAGGTTTTCGGCCAGATAACGCTGAGCGAAGTCTGAACAATTCTCTGCGAGCCTTGTTTGCAGCTTCGGCACATTGAGTAGCCCATTTAAAATCGCCTGTTATAGTAATGCCAAGATCCTTCACTTTCTGAGCAGCCGCGATTCTGATAGTTCCTTCTCCAACTTCTAGTTGGGTTGTCGCTAAATCAGTCGTCAGAAGACAGCTCTTCCCCAGGTTTAGTGGCAAGTCCCAGGTCTTTGTCCACTCGATTACTTTTTCTAAATCAGAGATAAGCGTATCTCTACTGTCGGTTCATCATCAGCAAACAGGAAGCAGCGTGAACTCAAGCACGCTGCCAGGTCGTTTACAAAAATAAGAAAAAGTAATGGACCAAGCACCGAGCCTTGAGGCACTCCACTGAGAATCAGTGATTCCTGCGAGCACTCCCCTGCAATTCTAACATAGTTAGTGCGATTCGTTAAGAAGCTGTCTAACCATCGATGTAGGTCACCTGTGACGCCACACATACTTAGTTTGTGCAGAAGGTACCTATGGTTCACCGAGTCAAATGCCTTTTGAAAATCAAGATAGCAGACTTCGACTACGCTCCCTTCATCGAGGCGTAATGTCACTTCGTCCAGAAAGCTTAGAAGATTGGTTAGGCAGGACCTTCCTTTCCAGAATCCGTGCTGGGCATCGGATAGTAAGGAATTGGCTACCAAATGTTTACATACCTGGTGCCGAATGATTTTTTCAAGCACTTGCAAAGAATGCTTGTCAGGCTTACTGGCCTGTAGTTGCGTACATCCGAAATGGGACCCTTTTGTATATGGCTATTACCGCCGCTCGTTTCCAATCATCCGGTAGTATACCCTGGAGTAAGGTAGCTTCGAAAAGATTTCTGATTGCAAGGATAACTATATTCGCAAGCGGTTGAAGAATAGCCGGATGTATGCCGTCGGGGCCAGCCGACTTAGTTTTGTCAAGCTGCGACAGAACTGTGGTGACCATTTCCTGATTAACCTCCACCGAGCTAAAGGGAGGTGCTCTGCACTCGTGAGTTTCTAAACAGTTACCTGAATCGCGCCGATAAACACTGCAGAAGAATGAATGCAACGCATCGGTTTTTTCCGGTGCAGTCAAAGCCGTATTGCCATCGTCCAGCACTAACGTACCTATTTCCTCTCTTAATGATCGCTTGGACTGAACATAGCCATAAAAAGCTTTCAAGTTAATCTCTGCTTTTTTGGCAAGTCGGGATTCGAAGTCCCTTTTAGCTTTCCTTTGCAGCGCAACAGCTGAATTTCTGGTCTGTATGTACTGCAGTCTAGATCTGTGAGTTCAACAGAATTTGTACGCCCTCCAGCTACGGTCACGGCATCTAATAGCCTTGCGAATAGACGCGCTCCACCAGGGTGGTTTTCCTCGCGTTCTCACTGGTTGTAGAGGAGCAAAATCATCCTGTATTTGTAAAAGGTGCCCTTTTATAATATTCCACCTGATTTCTACACTAGGTTCTAATTCGTCTGGTTCCCAACTTAGATTCATTGCTTTAGCTTGTAGTTGGACGATGTCCATTCGACCAAATTTGCGGGACATCTTTACTTGAGGACTAGGATGCACTAAAGTCCAGTCAAGAAGAATTACAGCGTGGTCGCTCTTGCCTAGTGGCGAAAGGTATTTGATTCCTTAAATATCTCTTTCATGAGACGATAGAACCAAATCTAAAGTTGACGGAGTATGTCCTGTCCTAAACCTTGTATGTTCCCTGACATGTTGATAAAAGGCCCCGACATGAAACCAGTCTAGATATTGCGACTCAACTGACCATGGTGAAGAAATTTCAGTACGCCAATCAATGCCCGGGAGATTGAAGTCTCCGACAATTAGTAATGCGTTGCATTGCCCTTTTAGTACTTCCAATGTGTCCATCAGTAATTGGTCGTCTAATGATGAAGCAGTCGGGCTTCTATAAGCACATGCAAGTGCCAGTCTTCTTCTAGCGACAGTAAGAAATAACGATGTTAGTTGGGGGAGTATTGTAGTGAACTGCTTCCACTTCGTAACTTCGTATTTTGTGCATGCAATTTTTGGCCTTGTATAGTTATTGGTTTTTTTGGCCATGTACACTTCATCTGTATCAATGCTTGTACATTATACTTTTTGGCGGTCAATACATTTTCGAACTCGAACTCTGTCTTCTTCCGTATTTGTGAAGTCTGTGTGCGCCACTCTGTGCTTGAACTGTGATTAACGGAATCTCCAACATTTTAGCTCTTTCTGCACCTTGGATTCCATCTCTTGGATTTTCCTGTGTGGATTACCTCGCTATCGTTGGACTTCACTGATCTCTATTTGGACATTTGCTCTCTTGGTCTTTTAGTGAGTTCTTTCCATTTCTGCCATTTTTGTCTGTAGTGCTAGACTTATATTTCTGGTCCAATACATAATTGGTGAGCCCGTAAATTTTGGCTTATATTTTGGAATACTCACTTAACACCCCCACCATGAGCTATTTTTCCATAAGTAAAGTTTCCACAATCCTACAATCACAACATATTCCATGCACATTACCGGCTCTAGACGTTTCTAATCTCCCTCTTTGGTTCGACCAAATTGAAGCTATTTTTCGTATATATGGCATCACCGATGAATCTATTATGTATTCTCATTTGGTGACCCTGCTCCCTCTCGACGTAGCCGAACAAGTCAGTGATCTTATTTATGCTATGCCTGAGGTCAAGCCATACGAAAAGCTCAAATCCGCTCTAATAGACCGAATTGGTTTTTCTGAGCAAGAGAAGCTCGACGTCTTCTTTTCCAAAATAGCTCTTGGTGATAAAAAGCCATCTCAGCTTCTTCGCCAGATGAAAGAGCTACTTGGAGACAAAAGAATTGAGGAGAGCATTTTAACACAGTTCTGGTTTAAAAACCTTCCAACGGACATTTGCCAAGTGCTTGCTGGTTTGATTACTTACGTATCATTAGACGAACTAGCACAAGCGGCTGACAAAATGCTCGAAGCAAAAGAAGCCGACCAAATTACGGTTGATTCCGCACACATCAATTCGCCCTGTCCATGTTCGGAATTAAAAGAACAAGTTGCTGAACTAACTCTTGTGGCGAACTCTCTTTTGTCAAAATCTCCCAACCCACCTCGCTCAAAATCGAAATCTCGACCATCGAAAACCCCTGAGCGCGTATGTTGGTACCACAAGAGATATGGGGATAAAGCCTCAAAATGCATCTCTCCGTGTTCAAAAACCGTCAAAATCAAGGGTCAATCAGTTACGGCGACTAATGTTCCCGGCCTACCAAACCCGAGTCGCCTATTCTATGTTACAGACAAATCGAGTGGTCTGCGTTTTCTAGTCGATACTGGCGCTGAAATTAGCGTCATACCTCCAACATCCAGCACCTCCAAACCGTCGTCCTACACTCTTCAAGCGGCAAATGGCACTCGTATTAACACTTACGGCCAACGCCTGCTAACCCTCAACTTAGGACTGAGACGCAGTTTTCCCTGGGTGTTTCTTATCGCGGAGGTCAATTGCCCAATAATCGGCATCGACTTTCTGTCTCACTTCGGTCTAACTGTCGAAGTAAAACAGCGGAGATTAGTAGATACGACAACCTCTTTACAAGTGTCAGGTATCACTACTAAAGCCATTTTCTCCGGCATCAAAGCTGTCACTCCAAAAACTTCGACTTTTTGTGCTGTACTGCATGAATTTCCATCCGTCATGCAGCCCCCAAGACCGACAGATAAAGTGACACACTCCGTGAAACATCACATTGTCACTAGCGGACCACCACTCTCCTTCAGACCTAGGCGACTTCACCCGTCGAAACTGAAGATCGCAAGAGCCGAGTTTGAGCACATGCTAGAGCTCGGGATCATCCGTCCCTCTTCCAGCTCCTGGTCGTCACCACTTCATATGGTCCCCAAGAAGACCTCAGATGACTGGAGGCCATGTGGCGACTATCGTGCTCTCAACAATCGAACGGTCCCAGACAGATATTCGGTGCCACACATTCACGATTTTTCTTTGAATCTTTGTACCACAACGATCCTTACTAAGCTTGATCTCGTCCGTGGTTATTATCACATCTCGGTAGCCGAGGAAGACATACCCAAAACGGCAGTCACAACTCCTTTCGGCTTATACGAATTCACTCGGATGCCCTTTGGCCTTAGAAACGCTGCACAAACCTTCCAAAGTTTCATCGACGAAGTCCTGTGAGGCTTGCCGTTCGCCTACACATACATCGACGACGTCTTGATTGCCAGCAACTCTCCAGAGGAGCATGTCGAGCACATCAGTCTCGTTTTAGAGCTTTTCGTTAACTACGGGATAAAGATCAAACCAAGTAAATGCATTTTCGGCACAGATTCACTGGACTTCCTCGGTCATCACCTTACTCGATCTGGTATCACACCTCTTCCCGAGAAATGCCAGGCGATTTCCGACTTTTCTGTCCCAACAACGGTAACGCAGTTGCGCCGTTTTATCGGCATGATCAACTTTTACCGTCGCTTTTATTCCCAACTACTGCGTCAAGAATCATTGCACCGTGACCGATTTGCTCGACTCCAAATCAAAATCACTAACACAGGCTTTCGTCCAGAGGCACTTGAAGCTTTTGCCCTTCCAAAAGCTTCTTGCAGTGACACAGAACTCTCATTTATTGATCCGGAACCCACCTTTTCTTTGTCATTGACGACCGATGCCTCCAATTCGGCTGTGGGAGCTGTTTAACAACAACACCACAAGAACACAGTCCGTCCACTGGCATTTTTCTCGCAAAAGCTTAATCCGGCACAAACTCGCTACAGCACATTTGGCCGTGAATTACTTGCGATATATTTGGCCATACGGCATTTCCGTCATTTACTGGAAGGTCGTGACTCCATTATCTTTACGGATCACAAACCATTGACTTTTGCTCTGCAGTCTAAACTTGATCGCCATTCGCCACGCGAGATTCACCACTTCGATTACATCTCTCAGTTCTCTACCGATATTCGTTACATCAAAGGAGATGCGAACTTGGTTGCCGATGCTTTATCAAGACCTGATATTTCTGTTTTGTCTACAGGCACACCATTTGATCTCTTCCTTTTGACTAACCATCAAGCCGAAATTGATAAAACCGAACTCGCGAAGTGTCAATCCCTGGATTTGCAGCAAATTCAGTTACCGAACGCCGATGCCTCGTTGACGTGCGATATCTCGACAGGGAAACCTAGACCTCTTGTCCCTCTTTCTCTGCGACGTGCCATTTTCGATCATTTTCATTCGATGTCTCATGCTGGAAAGCGTGCACAGTGAGGCCACGCACGATCGTTTTGTTGGCCGTCCATGAATAAGGATATACAAAAATTGGGTCCAGCATTGCATTCCTGTTCAAAAGAACAAGATATCCTAATACATTCACACCTTACGTTCCATTTAGGCATCCCAAACTGTCGATTCTTCTCATGTGCATCAGATCTCGTCTGTATAGCCATCATCGAACGGATACTCATTCATCCTAACGGCGATTGATCGCTTTACTCGATGGCCGATTGCTGTTCCGATCAAAGACACATGTTCAGAGACTATAGCACGCGCCTTAGTCGAACATTGGATTGCCAATTTCGGCACACCATCTGTCATCACAACCGACCGTGGCGCTCAGTTTCAATCGACTTTGTTCCGAGATTTGACGCGACTCCTTGGCTGTCAGCACATACGAACCATCGCCTACCACCCTAACTCCAACGGATTGGTTGAACGCTTCCATCGGCAGCTTAAAGCCTCTTTAGCTTGCCAACCCGATCCTAATAAATGGACTGAGAATTTACCACTTGTCTTCTTTGCATAGTCCGCTATCATACGACGCAGTGCTCAGCCGCAGCGGTTAGTTTTGGACCGCCTTGGTCTTCCCGGTGAACTCGTTGTGCCCTGCCAGTCACTACCTCCGGACGTCAGATTACATTTCTCGCTACGCACGTGCATGGTCCCAGTTGGACTTTACGCCTCCTCGTCAGCGCCATTATCCCAACAGAAATCACCTCATCTTGATACGTGTGATTTTGTTTTTGTGCGACGTGACTCTGTTTGTAAACCTCTTCAGCCATCCTATCATGGACCTCACAGAGTTATCGAGCGTAAACCCAAGTTCTTCGTTTTGGATATGAATGGTCGACGTGACACAGTTTCTATCGATCGCTTAAAACCCGCTTTTGTCGAGCTTAAGCCGCAATCTCCGCCAAGCATCACTACGCCTCACGCAAAACTCCCTGATAATCCTCATGCGCCAACCTCCACCCATGTTCATCCCAATTCCCCGGTCCCTCCTACCCCCGTTCAAACCCGAACCGGTAGACATGTGCACTGGCCCAAA
>JACCGJ010020136.1:0-27119 GCA_013407085.1 Atriophallophorus winterbourni
TAAGGTGCATAACATTTTTGGGGGCGTTTTCGCGGTGTGACACTTTTTGCATTGCCAAAACTGCCAAGCCTGTACTGCGTATTCCAAGTGTGGACGAATGTAGACATTCAGCAGTGTCGGGTAGAGAAACCGGTCAAACCTGCCGAAAGCGCGGCGAAGTAAGCCAATATTGCCTTTGGCTGCGGCTCGTTCGCATTGTCGTGTAACCGAGATCGTGCTGGATACTGATACCAAGACCGTTTTTGAGTCAAACACATTGAAGTACTATTGCGCCTGAACGGTAAGCGACAGGATCCTAGTGTCGGATGGGGAGAACGCTGATCTTGGATGTGTTGAATGGAAAACTATTCCTTAAAGACAAGCAGTATGAATGATCTAAGTCATGTTTGTTGGGCATGTGAATCCATAGGTGATTTCAGTGAGCTCCAGATTTTGACAACGTCAGCAAATAGGAGGAACGACCATTCAATGTTCTGCCATATGTCTTCGATAAACATGATGTAGAGTCGGGTACCAAGATCGGAGCCTTGTGGCAGACCGCACTTGATGGGGAAGCTGGATGAATGGCAATCACGCACACGAACACGGAGGGAACGATCACGAAGAAAGTACTTCATCCAGAACAGTAAGGATGACCCAACCCCACGGGAAACGAGTCTAAGAAAATGTATGTAATGGGCGAGACGATGGAATGCCTCGGAGAAATCCGAAAATATTGTATCCACACCAGGGCCTTCATCGACGGATTTCGTCCAGTCAATCCATGCAAGAAATAAGTTGTAAGTTCATGAACGCTTGGAGTAATGTTATGGAATTAAAAGTCGATTAGTTTCAAGATGAGAGACAAAGTGGTCGGAGACTATGCTCTCCATGATTTTATATTCGCGGATAACACCTGGTTCGGTAAATTTGTGGTTCCGACCGATGCCGCCTTTAAAGATTGGGGTGGTAACACATTTCCAAGCTTAGGGCGGTAGCGGAGTCCATAAAACGTTTGTAGAAACGTGGCAACTAGATGAGGCATGTGCAATGCGGCTATTTCAGGATCTTAGGGTGGATTCGTCGAGTCCTGTGCCGAGGACTATTGCCGCAGACATCAAATCTTCTTGTGTACCGCATCACTGGTAAAACCTTATTTCCGGCATTTCTTGTACGTCATGTGATGGAGAAGAAAGATGGGAGGTGTTCGTAGGATAAATATGCGTTAAAGCTTGGGGTACTGTGTTCAGACAGCAGGTTGACGCGCCAGAGCCCAGTCTCAACCTAAGTAAGCTGTGTACCAAACGGGAATCCAGAACGCACTTCTTCAGCATCCATGTATTAAATGCGTGGAAGAACTAGTCACGGTTAATTCAGTAGGTGCGTTCCAACGTAGGCTGGATGAACGGTGGCAGGTGCTCCCTCTTGAGCATTACCTATAGTAACCAATTCCCCATTTTCTGACAAAAACAAAAAATGTGAAAATCTGTTTCTAATTTCAAAACGTTTGTCATCTATTTTTTTCTGTTGTGTTGAAATTGAAAGTTGTTCATCGTCTTTTTAATCGATTGCCTTGCAACATCCATTAACTTTCTCATCTTTCGGTGGTGCGACTTCTCTTATCTTCCATTCACAGGTACACACGCCTGTGCTTTCTACCAAACAATCCTGGTAGTGGCAGGTGTTTGCAAGCACCTCCGAAAGTATCTGGTCACTAGTTTCGACTTGGTCGACTATCTGATCTACCTGATCTACGATACTGATACTGATACATAATCTCACTTCACCGAGGGCTCACTGGCATTACTTGAAAAAACGTATTTAGCATTAGCGCTCACTGAACGGCATTCCATTTATGGAATTTCGTTTCAAGTATTATGATCTATATCCAATATAAAGTTCTCCACTCATTTCCAACACTGCCCGAAGCCACGCTTTTTGTTCACGTCAGTTTATTCTACGGCTCGTGGCTGAGTTGCTAACCACAATGTCTTGTCGTAAGAGAGTATTCTGAAAGGCAAGATAAAATTTGTTGGTTGGTGAGGAGAGGCATTACTCCAGTGGCCGTACCAATGTGTTAGCTTTTTGGGAGTAAGTAAGATATCACAAACCTGGAGCGGTGTAATGCCACGTTGTACAAGATTGCGCATGGGTTAGAATTAGTGAAATGTCTGTGAAATGTCTAGCATGTACTTAGATTCAAATTCTTGAAAGTTAGAAAAAACAGCGGAATATAGCCATGTTCAATAGTTCGTTTATATGTTACGGTGTAAAAAGCAAAAAAGTATTTAAAATCCGCTGGTTGACATATACAGTGGATCATTAAAGTAAAGTTTGGGGTTTCATGACCTTATATCGGGTGCACGGATGTGCAATCGTGCAGCATTTCTGTGCTGTACGGCTAACATCATGCTGTATTGATTGGCCAACGGTAGTGAGCTGCATGCTGAAACACGCTGGAGTCTCACTACCATTTCTATTTTTATCCCCCCTCATATGTGTCTAGGCCTGGGCAACCTGACAGTATCTTAGCCCACGTGCAGTCTCTGACTGTGCGGCACTTTGATTGGATCAGGCTTGTGCTTTCATACCATACCATATATCGGGCCACACCTAGCAAGTGTAAAGATACCTACCAAGAACAGGCAAATCTCTCCATAAGATCACTTTCCTTCCAATATAGCATTAGTCCACAGCGTCGATAGCCTCTTCTGCTATGAGTCTTCAGGGATGAGGATGAGATCTCACATCGTGTACACAATCTGCTGCAGAGTTTGTTCCACTTTGTCATATACGGTGATGGCGTGATTTCTCTTCGTAATGAAGTGATTCCACGTACTTGAGAAATGTTGATGCCAACTGGTTTCAAATGGTTGTGTTAGATTTTCTGAATGCCGTCCTTTGCATACCGTAATTTCGCATCATCCACAGAGCCTGCTAGAGTATGAGAGAAACATCCAGGTGGCCACCAAGTGATGTGGCGCATGAGAATGAAAACGCTCACTGTAGCGTTAGGCCAATCGGAAAATATTTGTTTTTCAAGGTAGGGTCCAAAAGACTGGCTTCATTAGTTGTTTGAAACCTACTCGACACATCTGCACATCGAATCTAATTTTTTATTTGTATCATAATTTTCCATGCCAAATCTTTTAACGAATAACAAAAAAGACAAACAAAAAGAAAATAGCAAAATCGCGTAAAATGGAATTACAAATAGATGTTTATTGTATGCATTTTTCTACTCCGCTTACCTATTTTCTTTTTACGCTTTTGCCTACCTTCTTCGGCCGCTTCGTGTCTTTTGGTAATTTACCTGGTTCTCAGCTTGTGCTCGATTGATTGGCCACCAGTATTGAGCTGCATGCTGAAACACGCTGGAGTCTCACTACAATTTCTATTTCCTTTCTCCTCTGTCTAGTCCTGGGCAACCTGACGGTATCTTAGCCCTCGTAGAGTCTCTGACGCTGCGCTACTTTGCCTGAATCAGGCTTGTGCTTTTATCATAAGCAGCTGCTTGTGCTCAATGCTAATTCGATGGGGCTACATGCAGCTCTGGCTCTCTGGGAGTTTTTGGCAAATTTTATCTTGCATCCTCTTAACGTTCACCAACGGCAGTATGGATTGCGATACAATGCTCATCAATATTAGCCATTATAATCTTGATCTAACTCTCAATGTAGCCGGACACTATTTCTCTGAAACCTACTTCATTTACGACTGAGTCTAGTGACTCTGTCAAACTGCTACAAAGCTGCAAAATGTTTCCATACTTAAACACGGAATTCCGAATAAAACATTTGTCTGTTTTAAGTGTGGTTTACTCGCGACAATTAGGTCAAGACTGCTGGTAATGTCCTCATTCATTCATTCAGTCCTCTCCGTGCCGGGTGGCACATTAGGCGAAGACAACTTCACGTCAGTGGTTCCGGTCTGTCGCTGCTTCCGTTGCCGTCTGCACCGTGAATCCTTGGGCATGTAGTTCGCGTTCCAACGTTCTGCGCCAAGTTTCCTTGGGCCGTCCCCTTTTTCGTTTACCTTGCGGATGCCAGTGCATGGCTACCTTCGTATGCGAACTTGGATCCATCCTTCAGACATGACCGAACCACGGATCTGTTGTCATCGTTTCCGTAGCAATGTAGGTTTTACGGAATAGGGTTGCTAGCCCTAAGCCCAACCCTCCTCCTTTCTCAGACGGGCTTGGGACCGTCCTTGGCGGAGTTTCAGCGCATAAACCACGAGTGAAAATAGGGCAAATTCTAAAAATGTTCGCGTGGGTGATTCTGATTAAATCCTATCAGCACTCAGTGTTTCAAGGTTCACCGAATCTAGTCTTAGTATCTTTACATGATGACAGTAAACGGCCAGAAAACGGTGGTGGTGTGTAAGGGATGGGGATATGAGCACTCATACAACTCAGTGTATGTTGTTGCAAAGTTGGTATTCTTCATCATTTGGGCACATTGTTAATCCCCACTCTCTATACGTTCTTCAGGTTTCAGTGGCAACTTTTGTGAAGTCTCCGAACATCATTGTTCTGTGAATCGCCCATGTGCCAACGGGGGTCGGTGCTTGCAACTCGCGACCGGCTGGCAATGTCTTTGTGCTCCAGGCTACGCCGGAGGATTTTGTGAAACAGCCACAATATCGACCGCACCACGATTAAATACCGAGGTAACCGAAATGACTGTTTACGATGGAGCTTCGACACAAGTAAGTCAGATTAAAGCTATTTTCGCTATCGAAAGTACACGGAGACGAAGTCACATAAGTGGACTTGAATCATCGTTTGTTTTCGGGTTGAAAAGAAATGGAAATGATGGAGCGCAATCGGTTGTGGTTTTATTTGCTCGTGTATGCTGTCGTTTGGTTTTCATTCACGTCCACTGTAAGATTGAACATCTAGCATGGGGCTAGCTGACAGAAACGGTTATGAGAATGGTCGAGAAGAAATA
Source organism: Atriophallophorus winterbourni (assembly GCA_013407085.1). NCBI lineage: Eukaryota > Metazoa > Platyhelminthes > Trematoda > Plagiorchiida > Microphallidae > Atriophallophorus > Atriophallophorus winterbourni. The sequence goes on from JACCGJ010020136.1 coordinate 4,932, forward strand.
AATTTTACACGGGGAAGCACCTCATCCCAGTGCTTGCCCTTCTTTGGGTTTCGTAACTTTTCAAGCCCAACCGAGCCCCAACAAGGAGTTTGTGGTCACCTTTGGAGGACAGTTGGGCATTTGGTAATTGATATATTGATAACCATGGTGAATTCGGCGGCACTTTCCTGCTAATTCATTCCACTAGTGGTATTAAAAAGACGAACGAATTGGATTTCTCATGAAATGTGTCGAACTAGAACAATCATAAACTTGGTGGATCACAAGTTCACAATCATTAGTTTCATAATTTCTTGAGTGATGTATAAAATATCTCTAAAAATCATTACGGGGAACATGAGCTTGAGTGAACTGGAGTCAGTCATTCATGGTTAGATCTCAATCGCTTGTAATTGCCGGTTCGTTCATCATAATGTCTCATCGTTTTCCAATTTTATTAGATACAACATCCCAGTTGCAAACAGTATACCAGGAAAAATGAAGTTTGTAATAAATCGGTTGGAGCAGTATTTGGTAACGTTTTAATTCTAACACAGAAGCTTCGTCAGACTAAGGGTGTCAATACGAACAGAGTTCAGGTTTAAACTTCATTCACCTGACTAATCCTGAGCTGGCTAAGAACTGCAGCCATTCCATGGTGGGAGCTGAACTTGTTAAGACAAACAGGCGTAATTAGGATCAATTGCACTCCAACCATATGCTGTGTAATCCCCTAATTGTTTTGGTTGGGTGCAGGTTTTTTAATTCAATTCAATTCATGGAGCGCTTGTATGCCACTGTTTGATAAGGCTGGTACATACAAGCGCTCCTTGTTTACCATTCCTCCACTGTTTCAAGCGCATGCGGATCCGGATCTTACTGTCCCTACCTGACGAGTGCAAACAACACGAAACCGGTCGTGGGGGGTGTGTGACGGAAAAGCATGCAAATGAATATTTTGTTTCAATTCAATTCAATTTTAATGGTCTAAAAAGCATATAGCTTTATAAAAAAAACCACAGAATAATATTGCAACAACAAATAATATAACAAGCAAAAATGGGATTAGGTTGCTTACTGAGCAGTTCAAGAATCATTTAAAAATCCAAAGGGCAGAAATTGTTTTCGATTTGTGGCATAACAAATGTAGATGTCTGGTGTTAGGGTGTATAGTTTGCTTCGATGCATGGGTTTAGGGTCAAAAAGGCATCAAGGCTTCTCTTGAAAGTTTGCTGATTTGGTGAGTTTACAACAATCTGTCAGATTGTTCCAAGTAAAACAAACTCGCACGGCAAAAAATTTCGTATGCAGTTGAGTCTCGAGTGAGGGACAGTTAGAGTAAATGTGTGAGCTCTTGTATTATGCGAGCTCCGTAGATTCAATAAGCCTTGTAGTGGATGGTTTTTGGTATTCAAAATATTGTAAACCAGATCGATATCCGGCGGCCAATTAGTCTGCTTGCCTGATCCGTGATCACGATTGAGATCATGCATGTTAATTTTGACCCGCTGTAGAACCGCATTCTTACCAGCCTTTGTTATCCCAACCGCCTCAACGTGAATTCATTCCGTGTATGTCTTTATCACTTATAAGTTATCAAAACTGTGTCCAGACGTGTTCGGCTAGAACTGAATCTCTAATCAGTGATTGACGAACACTGGAATTACATGACTGTTCTCCGATTCGCTATTTGTATTCGTTTATCCTAGTACTGAGTTCTGTGAAGAGAGTTCTGCCTCTTTTATTCATATACCTGCGTTAATCAAGAAGCGACTCATCCCAGCTGTGAAAAACAGTTGCTCGCCAAACTCTTTTTTCACCTTTAGTGTCGGGTATTTTCCCGGTTTCATTTGGCTCTTATGTAACCATGATCAGCTGGCCTCGATTTTTATCGGTCACAAACATGTTCTAATTCATCGTTTACCCGAAAAAATGCACACTCATTCTGCGACCAATTTTAACACGGTCATCTTTGTCGCCGTGTTGTATTCGGAACGTAAAATTGAACTGTCCGATTGTGTCACACATCATTAATCATTGGCCGTGGACAGTTGGTTCACCCCAAGTCTGCTTTGTCGAGGAAAGGATATTCCCTACTGCTGCTGCTGTTGCTGCTGCGGTAGATATGCACCTACGTTGCGTTGATGTGGTCCTTCTTTCGAAATGTTTAAAACCAAAGCAGAATTTAGGTCACCAGGAAACTTGTTGTAGTGTGATTATGTTATGCGTGCAAATAACGCGTGGGGATTGATGGTAAAATTGGCCATTACATTTGTCTGCATGATAATTATTAATCCGTCAGAATTTTCACGCGTGAATTTGTGCGACTAGAAAACGAGAAAGATGAAAAAGTGTGTTCTCCCGACACCAAATCTACTTTTGCAACATCAAAACGAGTAAAAATTCATCACTATGTCACATTCTGTTCAATTATATTTACCTAAAGAATTTCCATGTCGTAGAAGGCATGTGGTTAATCTGTTGTGTGAGATTCAAAGGCAACTATTCGGTTAACCTTACAAAAGGGTTTTGTTATTAGTGTTTCGTGTGTTTGGAATTTGATTCCTTGCTCGAACCGTTTGGAGAATAGTTGCGTGTTGAATGAAAGCAAAGGGATCAATCTCATCACAACATACATCTTATTAGAAATATGAATCAGCTGCTGTATGGCGGATAGAAAGTTAAACGGTCATTTGGATGGTCCAGCTCCGAACCGCGTCAGGTTGTACAGTTCCGGAATGTGCCTAAACCAGACCCCCACTAGACCAACAACAAGAGTTGAGTAGATAACTGTTACAGACTGGTACCGTGGCCAGAGGGTCAACTCACACCGGAGATAAGCACGAACTATATGGACTATATGGTCTACTGAGCATGTTCACCCTACTAACACAGCCCCGCCTGCGGTGGCTTGGCCACGTCTACAGAACGGAAAATGGTCGTATTTCGAAAGATCTACTGTATGGTGAGTTGAAATCACGAAGTCGACCTATTGCAGACAGCACTTACGTTACGAAGACGTGTGCATAGAGATATGAAAGCTCTCGGCATTGACCCCAGGAGTTAAGAAGAACTTGCTCTTGATTACCTACAAGCTGTAAACGAGCAGATACTGTTCTTCGCTGCCGATCGTAGATCATGCTGTCAGCATCGACCGAGCACTGCTCATCTCTATGAGCGCTGCCGGTGAGATTGTTCCTCCCGAATCTGACTGATTAGTCGTTCGAACCACTGAGGAGCATGAGAATATAATGCGCTTGTTCTGTATATCCATGGACGGTATCGAACGAACGAGGCCAACATCAATAACACAGGATTCTACTTCGTGTATTTCAGGGTCGGTTTCATCTCTACTGAGATTGGGTTTCGCATTCGGTGGAAACTGTCCTTGACTAATTTATCAACTTACCAAGGTGTAAATAAGAGTAGAGAGAGATGAGACCAGAACGTAACTACCTCAGATTATTTCCCCGTCAAATGGGTGAATTCTTAGAATCTGTACCGATTCAGGGTGAAGAAACCGAGGCTAATCCCTAGCCCATATCGTCCAGTGGTTGAAGAAGTGTGTGCTCTGTGAATCGAGATCTTGCTTGTGTGAATCCATGGACGAATGTGGTGTTTGTGCGGTAAGCGATTTACATTTCTTCGTCGAATAGGAATGCGATTAAAACGTTCTCCAAGAAACTTTGTCCAATAGTTAAGACCAATTCTGTATTACTAACAAAGTGTTTCAATTGGTAAAATGTTGTGCCAAAAACATCAGCTTCATAATTCTGGAATTCACTGTGTCATAGAGCTGCAGCGACGCGTTTTGTAATCATAGTTCTTATTGCATATAACAACATAAAACACTGCAGCAATATAAAATTGACACGTTTTGGAATACTCGTATTTCCGGTCCTTACACACCACTTATGGTTGTTTGTCGTCTTTTGCTGGAGACAGTACGATTGAGTCAAGTGAACTTTCCATACATTCAGAAAAACTGGCATACGCCTGTGCTATTGAACAAGTTCAAGCTTGTCATCGGATTATTTTTGAGCAAGCATGAGATTACAGTACGCTTATAAGCTACAAGCTTTCCGCAAACAATAGATTCTTGCATCTTTTCGATCGATATTTGGTTTAACTTTGAGCGAACCTAGGTATTATTTCGGTATTGTTATGTATCGGTTTAGGTTCTCTCCACATGAGAAAGAGACATTGCAATTTCGTTAATTTGTAAGATCCTAACGAAAAGGATATCTAGGTGTCTTGTAACCTCAAATCTGGTCTGTATATCCACACTATTTTATTGAAACATGCCCTATCTTGTGTCCAAGGTAATTCAAGGTAATTCAAGGTTTTTAATGGTCTAAAAAGCAACAATATTACCAACAACCATAGGATGTTAAAAATTGAAATTTCTGTGTATAAACAAGATAAGGGAGTAGATTAAGAAGTATATAAGTGTTCGGGAAACGAATAATGCAATAAAAATTCGTCTAATTTCGTTTTAAATTCATGCAAGCTAGTTGAGTGAGCAACGGTTGAAGGTAAACTGTTTCAAGTATAACAGACACGGACAGAGTAAAAATAACTTCTACAGTTCAGGCGGGAATGGGGTACGACCGGCAAATAATTATGGGTCCGATAATTTCTCCTATCCCTTTGCGTGAATAAATCCCGTAAGGGATGGTCCGTTGTGAATGATGTTTCAGAGGTTTACACATGAATGCTTATTTCGGATAATCAATGTGTGCGCTCCATGATATTCACTCTTAGCTTGGCACCAAGAATGCCAGACTTTTGGTTAGGATCTAGCTTCGTGAAACTAATTTCGTCGCATGGTACAAGAATGAATGGGAAAAATGATCTGTGATTCTCAATGAAGCTCATATTGTACTTTAAAATCCTACACACGCTAAACCGATCACTACAACGAATGCCTCGTTGTTGGTAGGTGTATCGCAGTGACGCTTTTCTCGTTAAGGAATTGTTTCACTGTGAAATCTGTCGAAAGGTAGAGTACGATCGGCATTTGGTGTGAATTTTACGTCCGAGCTACATGCATAGTGTCAAGCCATGCATTGTAAGATTGTCTCTTACGAGCATTCGGATTGTTCAGACGCTTTAGTTTAAATTGATTCCAATCTCTGTAATCCGCACTCTTGAAATCACCCTTCAAATACCAAACTTCCGCATAAACTTCCGTCTGAAATTTCACCCATTCTGTATATGTTTCCTCTGGAATATTTTACCATCCGAAATTTTTCCACCAGCGAATGAACCATTTATCAAAGAAACGCGAAGAACTTTTTTCTAAGAAAAACCATGCGTTCGAACCTGTTTGCTCAAAAATATCAGTGATTCTGATAGGCAGAAGCACGTGGGAACCAATTCACTCAAACCTACCTCTCCCATCGACATTTTCTAACCTTATTTTTAATGTGAAAATATTTTAACTCCTACCCCGAACCACCTGGATCGAAATTTATAGCACGATACATTCTAAGATTATAAATATAAACCATTGTTAAAAAAGCTTATTTGCATCCATTTCCGTCACACACACACACACACCCCACGACCGGTTTCGTGCTGTTTGCACTCATCAGGTAGAGACAGTAGGATAAGGATCCGCATGTGCTTGAAACAAGCGCAACTTGTTTAGAAACCATGATATTTTACGGCTAATGGCTTATTGAATCTTGAATCTTTCTCATATACTGTCATCATTTGGTATGGGTTATACTGATTGCTTTTTGTTGTAAAATTTCTCAAGTCCTGATACTGCTTCACTGATTCAAGATTCAAGATTTATGGTTGAAAGAGCAATTAATTTTACAATAACCACAGGGTGGAAATATATATATATATATATATATATATATATATATATATATATATATATATAATGAAATATATATATAATGAAATATATATATATATATAAGTATAAATAAAATCAAAATCAATGGGACGATGATAGCTTATTAATAGTTTGGGGCAAAATTCGGATTATCTCTCATATAATCGTCAAGTTTTGATTTGAATATAGATAAGCTGTTTGAGCCTACCAAATCGGAAGGTAGGGAATTCCAAGCAAAGCACACACGTACCGAATAAAAATACCTGCGGCAGTTCCGTTTGGAATGTCGTATTTCTAACTTGCAACCATGGCCACGGCTGTTGCTGGAAGTTCGAAGGTGGAATAATATATCCAGGGGGTGGGAAACAGTAGTGAGTATTTTGTGTGCGAGGATGAGATCACCTCGCATTCTCATTAGTGCAAGTGTCCTCATTTCCAGTCGTCTGAGTCGCCAGGCGAATTGTATTTTTTCGAGACCAATGACAAGCTTAGAAGCTCTCCGGTATATGCGATCCAGGAGTAAGATGTCTTTTTGGAGCAATAATGTCCAGACTTGTGCGGCATAAACTAGAACCGGGTGTATATATGTATTCATCATGAGAGCTTGAGTAAGATACTGTTCACTTATACGTTACTCCAGTTTTCCCAAAGTTAGATTTTCGTTGATAGCTATTTTTACCCTGATTCGTGTGAGTACAAAATATTTACCAATTCAATCCCATTTTTAGTCTGAATGCCATTGCATGAACGGTGGTTTTTGCCAAGACGGTATCTGCCAATGTCTCACTGGATTCACTGGATCTAAATGTGAACAAACGGATCCATGTTTCAATCATTCCTGCGTCAACGGCGTATGTGTTCCCGATGGAACTTCCACGGATTCCTACACCTGCGTCTGTGATGAGGGGTTCGAAGGTAAACTCGATTGATCATTGAAACTAATCTTACTGTATTCACCTGATGATGGCAAACAGCCAGAAACCGGGGTGTGTTTGAGCAACACATTACTTTGGTCGATTGATCTTCGTTTGAATATTATGATAATAACGAGTTTGAACTTCTTGATCATTGAGAACTTGGCCCGAAAATTTCATCTCACATCCGATATTCTCAATTGCTACATCATGCGAACAAATAGGATTTATCACTGTGGTTCATGGAGCCAATAGTTCAGCACGAAGCTGTAGAGGTCACATGATTACCCAGTGTGGAAGGCTGCGACGGTATTTATTGTGCTACTTTTGGTACCAATTTAAAACTAGACTATGCTGGAGATCTGGTTTAAGCACTCTGGGGGTGGGGTTTGAACCTAGACCGTTCGACTGATGAAGTTGGTCATGCCATCCTCCAACAGTAGACTCAAAGTACGTACCTAGTTTACAAGTTAGATTTATTACTGTTGTGGTCCGGATAAATAGGAGAGTATGGGGTGTGCGTGAGTGGGCGGGAGAGAGAGAAAGAAATGAATATAAATATAAATAAAATTGGGAATCGTTTTGAAGTTGTTAGATTTCGTTCTGGAAACCATGAAATTGCAACTAAACTGATATTAATTTATATTTCCCGTTGCAGGTTCGTTGTGTGAACACAATATATTCGGCTGTTTCTCGCAGCCTTGTGGGAACTACGGGATTTGTCTAGACACGGTCGCGAACTATTCGTGCGCGTGTTTGCCAGGAGTCCTCGGTGATCATTGCGAAAAGCACCATCGGGCAGATGAGCCAAATTCATTGAATCGTTTACCGGTACGATTGGCTGGTCACGTGAGCGCTGTTCGATCAACGTGTCTGGAAGGAGCTTGTGAAAACCTCGCCCAGTGTGAAATGTCGACTGATTCCGGGGCCAATGTTATTACATGCTTGTGTAATACTTCGGTAGGATACTTTAGAGGTAATTGTTTCAAACTACCTCCTCTGGGGGAAATCCTGTGTTACATCCCCGTTACCGCTTCACCTACCGTTTTACTCGCCAGGTGGAGACGGTAAGAATAGCTTGACTAAACTTTAAGTGAAATTAAACTTTGACTTCTTTTCCTATCTATTGATTTCTGATTCTGTATATTTGGTTTGCAAAAGAGATATGAAAGCTCTTGGCATTGACACCGCGAGTTGCGAAGAACTTGCTGTTGACCGCTCACATTGGAGGCATTGTGTAAAGCGTCGTATGCAAGCTGGGGAGGAGCAGATACAGCTCTTGGCCGCTGAACGCAGATCACGCAGCCGGAGTGCAACTGATGCCGTACAAGCGAGTTCTGACCATTGTTGCAAGCGCTGCTGGAGAGATTGTTCCTTCCGAATCGGACTGTTTAGTCATTCGAAAAGCTGTATAATATGAAAATCAATGCGATTGTGATGTATATCCATGTTCGACATCGACCGAAGTAGGCCAACAACAACATATATATAATAAATAGGACCCTATGACTGGGATAGTGTATTAATAGTTGGAGGCAAAATCAGGATAGGCTCTCATATAGTCGTCAGGTTTCGATTTGAATATACCTAACCTGTTTGAGCTTACCGAATTGGTAAGGAATTCCAAAAAAAACACTCGCCGAATAAAAACACCTGCGGGAATTCTGTTTGGAGAGTGGTATTTCCAATTTGCAGCTATGATATCGGGTGTTGCTAGAAGTTCGATGGTGAAATAAGTTATCCAGGGGGTTGAAAACAGTAGTAAGCAATTTTTATACAAGGATACGATCGTTACTCCTTCTCTTTTGTGAAATCGACATCAGGTCAAGTCGTCTGAGTCGTATGGCGCATTTTCCAAACCATGAACAAGCTTAGACGCTCGATAATATAGGCGGTCTAGATGTAAAATATCTTCATGGTCTAAGTTCGTTTTCCATTTATCCGATCTAACTGTCCCACCGAATGACCGAAAACAGCCAGAAACTGGATGTTGCTGGTAAGCGATGGGAATGTTTGCACCACATTGTACTGATCGTTTTAAGCGTCTGGATCTCCAGACCAGGAATCACTGTGACACCCTTTTTGAAAACCGTGCTTCGTTGTACGAACACTCCTCAATGTTGACTTCAAAAGTAACCGTTTTTACCACTTTTTCTCCGCTCCAAAGATTACTGAAGCTAGTCTTACTGTCTCCACTTGATAACGACAAACAGTCGGAAATAGGTTGTGGTGTGTAGGTGAGGGAGATTTGGTCTTGAGCGTTTGACCATGTCGCACACTCTGACTCTTTATTTGAATATTTAACGGTAGCTTTCGAATATAACTTAGTTCACTACATTTTCACTGTTTCAAGCTCAACACACAAACGTTAACTCTCGTATTTCATGGTCGTCAAACAACCAGATTGAGTTGTAGCAAAAGGATTGATATTTAACTAGTGCGGTATGTAGTGGTAGATAATTATGCGAGAATATTGTTAACAAACCGATCACAAGATAAAAAAGTGTTGTTTGGTTATAATCTCCAAGATGTTTTCGTAGGAGATTGAACTTGCACGAGAAATACAACATTTTATTATCACAGAGTCTTTAGAAAGGTGTGCGAAAAATTGCAATAGAGCCGTAGAAAATTTGAAGTGTGATACAAGACGAGAGAAAGAGAGAGGACGGAATGCAAGTTTTTCGAAATTTAATTTAAATGAAATATTATTATTATAATCACTTAGTGGATGGAATAAAATTTTGTCTCATAAATGTTCCCCTTTGGAGTCATACAGCTACGCTTAATGTCAGTGAAATATTTTCTAACACGTATTCTTTTAAAAACACAGCAACGTAAAGGGGTCTCCTGGTGATTTGAATAAAATGAGGTGATGTTGTGTGTTCGCTGAGCTGGCATTGTAGCAGTAGGACGTTTCATCATCAAGCTAGATGACATCGTCAGTTGAGCTTCTTGCGAAGTGGTGATGAGGTGATGAAGGGCTTGAATTTACACAATGTTGGCATGTACATATCTGAGCTTTAAATCACTCTCTCTCTACGCTAATATGGCGGTAACTCATACAGTTGCTGACAATTCTACCGCGTGAATCTTCCTCCTTTTCAGGTGAGCGATGTGAATTGGACGTGAATGAATGTGACGCTGCTCGGGCGTCGCCTTGTTTGAATGGTGCTCAATGCATCAACACACATGGTTCCTATTTTTGTCGTTGTCCCGCTGGATTCTACGGCATTCATTGTGAGTGGCAAGTCGATCCGTGTCATCAATCGAAGTACCCAATCTGTCGGAACGGGGGTAAATGTGTGTCGCATAACCAAAGCTTTCACTGCGAATGCCACGATGGATTCACGGGTGCATTTTGTGAGGTTAGTACTCGTCACACATCGAGAAAATATACTCATGAATCATTAAATTTCATGGTATTCACGTCGCCGTGTTCACTTCATCTAATCGACGATTCCAGATTTAGACAGCTTAAACTGTTTTGACCACAACGTATCGTCATAGATGTCTGTTTTCACAAATAAAGGAATGATTCTTTCACAATTGACATTCATGTTATCAATCAAACGATGTATTTGATGATGCTGATGATGATGATGACGATAATGACTATGTTGATATTGATGATATCTAGGTGGTTGTTCTGTCTATAGTTGTGGACACTGATAAACAATTGGTTACCCCTCGCTATCTGCCTCAATATGCCCTAAATGTGGACCAAAATATACTTCGTAGTAGCGACGCAAAGCCTTACAAGTTTGGGTTCTCAAAATGGTCCATTTTTCGTTGATCAACTTGACGAAGTGCAAACTCGGTGTGCAAGTTCTCTTGTTTTGACAAGAACAAATACTCATCTTTGGAGCATAACACGTTCTGTCATCTGAAACAACCATGCGCCTATGTTGGTACGTGTACCCCTGGGAACGCCCACTTGTAATTAACACCTTTGCCAGCTCCCGTCTTTTTGCGCAGTGTTGCATTAATTAACACCTGAGCGTCTGTACCATGTCAATGCAGCACGAAAACTGCCCAACATGATTTATCCATTTGAAAATGTGATGGTGGCATATACAAGCACGTGTTTTAATTTCAGTTTGACGACAATAAAATAAAAATTGACCATCTGGATTGCATTTGCCTTGTAATTACGACAGAATAGTTTCCATGTTCAAATCAAATTAGCAATCCCCGAGCAATCTAGTAGACTGCGTGTAGAATAGTTTTGTTGCTGGCACAAGTTGGATAAGAGTTTCTAATCTGTTAAATACTAATCAATCATCGGGTTCTAGTCAACTTGTTTCGATTGATAATCTTAAAAATCAACGTTACGTTTATTCGATAATTAGTTTGATGTGCTGTGAGGTTCTTTCAAGTTTGTGGAAACCACAGGTGTAAAGAACTAATGGATGTTTTACCAGCCAAACTGAGCAACTGTTAGCTGTCGATCTACAGACAGGCATGAGTACAACTCATATTAATTATTGGCGTGATTGGCTACTTGAAGGTCACTGGTCAACAGAAAATTCATTGATTTGCACCTCCTAATTACACTATTGAGTTTAGCGTATAAGCTATGCTGACGCGGTAATATGAAGCAGGAACTCACAATCGCAAACAGTATTGCAGCCAATGGCGGTTTCATCGCTTAGTCTTAATTGGAGAGGGATGCTCTCAGTGCACCTGATAGTGGCATCCACAAATATTCCGGAACTGAAATTGTTAGATGGTATAATGGCAAATCTCAAACTCGCAACCAGCAGAAGTCTACCCAAATAAGGATGTGCGCATCATTCTCGTGGGAAAAACCGATAGTTAAACAGCTGGAAAAACCGGTAGGTTTACCGGTTGCATCTACGAACCCGGATAGATTGACCGTACGGGAAAATGATAAATCATGTGTGGACGTCATCCAAGTACTCTGAATTGCAGATGCCCTCAAAAGACAAGCTGTTATACAGAACTTGCAACGGGATCTCAACATGATTTATGCCTGGTCCCAAGATAACAAAATTTCAATGAATACCACGAAATGCAGCTTCTTATTTCTCAACAGCAAGTTGAACAACGAATATTAATGAGGTTGAACGGTTGTTCAACTGACTCCTTCGAAAAACGATTCCGTCTGACGTAGGAAACTCAATGCAATGTCGACTCGCTGCCAGCAAAGCTGAAAGCAACGGGTGTCCTCAGAAGAACCTTAGGTTCTTTCGACGACAATACAATCTGCAAGTTGAGTTCGACTTACATCCGCCTTCATATGGAATATGCTATAACAGCATGGAATCCTTGATTGAAAAACGATATTCAGCTTTTGGAAACTCTACAGCCTACAGCGACAAATTTCTTCATTTGAATTTTTAATTGTCGATATTAAACGCGTCCTAGACTATTGAAATTGCATTCAGCACAATACAGACGGCAACGAGGAGCACTAATCTTCATTTGGACAGTGCTTAATAAGATAAGCCATCCACGCAGCCACTTGTTGCATCTATTCCACAACACCCGTCTGCGTGATCACCAGTCTAAATTCTACCAAATACGCATTTTCTGTTCGCAGTATGCAATTGTGGAATAGTTTACCTACTCATGTGGTACAATCTGCAACCATTGATGCTTTAAAAAATCACTAGATATCCGTATGGACAGGCATGTTTTCGCGTTTGACAATCATCTCTAACAATATTTTTGATTGTTTTACTATCCGATCCGATGTACATTTTTGTGGGTATTGTAATGCATAGCTTGTCACCTATGAACAGGCCCCCCTCTCGGTATTTTACACCATTTCAAACCACTGGTCCTGAAGACATCGCATGTAGATTTCGTCATTTCTCAATCCAATAATGCAGGCTTGTCTTGCTGATCGTATATTATCTCAGGCAGTTGCCAATCATATCCCTGAACGCGATCTCAGTCATGCGACACTCGCTCAAACGGACCAACATCTGACTAGTTAATTTTTCTCTTTTTCATTCGATTAACAAAACCACCGTGAAAACTTGGAGAGGGTCTCACGTGCGTTCATCATATCTTTTGTGACCAGTGAAATTGTTATCCTCTCGATGTCATTGTATCTTATTAGTCTTGTCGTTCTGTTGTCTCCTGTGTATTGACCTATTTTATGTGCTGTCCATTAGCAATCATTTTGTTAACTTGAAAATAAGCAACCGCGACGCTTAAACGCTCGTGAACCATGTTGTTCAGAGAAAATCTTGAAATGGTGTGCAGGAAGTTGTAACCATCTAGTTCCGTCACATAACGCCACAGCTGTCTATGAAAAGACATCAAGTGTACTGCTTCTGCTAAAACGCGTGTTCGGGAGTTTCACGAAGCAAACTGTTCATCGAATAGTTAATACGTACTTGAGGCCAACCATGGAGTATGCGGTTCAGGCTTGGTCACCCTGGCTACAGAAGGATATCAGCTTCTTGCAGAGAATATATCATCGGACCACGAAGCTCGTACGTGGTTTAGAGCACAATACGAAGATCGTATTACAAGTCTCAATCTCTTCGACTCTCTCTACCGCCGTCTTAGAGGGGATTTGATTCTTATTTTCAATATATTGCATACCCCCAACCATTCCCTAAATAAACTATTCACACGACTACCACCCAGAATCAGCCTGAGTCATGACTATACAATACTTATTCCCGACTCGAGACTGAACTGTCGAAGGTATTTTTATTCTGTATGTGTATGTTTGACCTGGAACTCCCTACCCCGTAACGTTGCATATTCACCCAACTTGGACAACTTCATGTCGACCAAGCCAAACATTAAACCTATTTATTCTACACCATAACAGCTTTGAACCCATGCATCGAAGTAAACGATACATCTTAACCCCATGGATTTACATGTGCCGTCCAACCGGTTGAAAACAATTTCTGCCCTTTGGATTTTTACTTGATTCCTGAACTGCCCAATAAGCAAACAAATCCCGTTTTTACTACCTATGTTAGTTGTAATCCCCATATTATTCTGTGGTTTTTTGTAAAGCTATGTGCTTTTTAGACCATTGAATTGAATTGAATTGAATTGAAAGTAGTAGACAAAAGCAAATGTGTTTCAGTTCCGATTTTAGTTTGCCTCGGCAGTTGAAACTTGTCTCGCTTAGCTGCGAAATCGCTCGTCAACACAGCACCACTTCATATTACCTTACCGCAATAATCCTTGCCTCGATTATTTGTGGTAAATATAACCCCCTGATCGAGTCTAACCTCACTCTATTCGAATGGATCACTCCGCCCGATTTGTTTTTGGTGAGCCATGTTTTTGTATGAAGGCACACCGGATTGTCGCCTTCAGCCTGCTGCTGCTGAGCTACCGGAAGTTCGTGTCAGAGTTATTTATCAATAGTCTAATAGCAGATCAACATAAACACTAGTCTCACCGCATCAAGTCAAACAGTCCCTGATCCGTGCAGGTCCCATTGGATCGGAAATTTGCGAATCAAACTCCGTCGGGTGTTTTGCTAACACGCGTTCAGCTTTTCATCCGGTCAAGTGATGACCTAAAAGCCCGAATGCTCTTTGAACGATAAACAATTTTTTCGCTTGCGATTTCGATGCTGGTTCACATGGATGGCCAGATTGATAAACTAATTAGTACCTTCACGTGAGCGTGAGAATAATTGTTTTTATGCTAACCTATCACATCAATTGGATTGTCAGTCCAGCACTGCCTGAATTCGACCTTGAATTATTATCTCCGTTTTTAATAGCTCGGAGTGTTGACAGAGGAGTATTGTGGCCAACTGAACATGGATTTTGTCTGCCGCAAAGTGTCGATCAACATTCTACACTTGGATTTGGTCAGGAAGTAGTTCTTGGTAACCTTGGTGAAATGCCGCGCGAAATGAATCAGCGATCACATGCTAGAATAATGCGTACGTGGCCAGTGTCTCACCATCGGCCAGCTAAAATACACCAACCTTTAGCGCCTCAAGTGCTTGACCACGAATCACTATGTGATTCTGTGTTTGAACATCGTGGTTCGTTGTACGAACCCTATGCAACAGTGGCATTCAAGTATAACCCTGTTTACACTAACCTTTAAGTTGTCCCTTATCGATTCCAGTCTGCTATTCTCTCATCTCCCTTTGCAGTTCAAACTTATAGCTCTTTGATCGATGTTGTCACGCTAAATTTAAATTTGCGGTGAGGGAGTCCTTGTAAGTGCAAAGATTAATTATTCATTTCGATATTCTGCTTAGTTTGCCGGTCGTCTCCACGCATTGATAAGACTATATAGGTGTCCATCTATCTGGTGACCTTAAAATTGTTTTCATATGAGATCATACCAAGTGACACTTCGGGTGGGCTTCCTGAGAGTATAAACAATCAAAGATTAAGGGATATTTGGCGAATATGTTGTTTATATTTATGACTACTCATCCGTTCCAAGTCCATCGAACTATCCACAAAGTTGATCACGTAGGTCCATAATGGAGGCACTTGATTCGAGTTTCGATCTTATTTGAGCTCATCAGTAGTGCATATCCTTTTGCTTCGGGTGGGATTCGAACTCCCGACCATCAACATTGTAGTCCCACGCGTTAACGACCTGGGCTATCGTCCACCGTTTGACCAATCGCAATACAGCGTTTATGAACTGTTCTCCAGACTGGCACATTTGAGTAGCTTTGTTTGCCTGACCAGTCCAGAAGGAGCCAAAGATTATTGTCAGCGAACCAATAACTTTCGATGGATGTTTATGAAGGCCACCGACCAAAGAATCCTCTATAGTCATACGACCAGGAGCAGTGATTAAAAATACTTTGAAGTCGCTCAACCTGATTCACTTTTCTCGATAAATGCATTGATTCCAAAGTGTGTGCACATCGGTGCACAATACTTCTAATCAAGTATTTCTAATTTAATCCTAATGCTATTTCTCTTTATTTTCTCAGATCGAGCCTGATTATTGCACTCTGAAACCTTGTAAAAACGGGGGTCTATGCATCAATCTTCTGCGCTCCCGTGTGTGTCAATGTCCGAGAGGATTTTCAGGTACCGATTGTGGTACATCAACTCATCAATGCCGAGAACATTTGAATTGTCAACCGAAGGTGGGTCACGTAATATAATGTTATTCATTTGATTGATCTCTGAGACAGTTGAACATAAAACAGGAATCGGATCTGGTATAGTGTGCGACTTGGTTATTCAAAATGGTCACGTTTCTGTCTATCGAGCTTCGCGCTTGCCAGACAGATAAATTACACCTCTTCACTACATGAGTTTTAACGTCTAGGGACCCGGAACTTAAATGTTTCATAGTTTCTCTTGTTTTTGTATCATTTGCGATTTGTGATTCATGGGGGAGACGCGTTAGTGTTCAAAATATCTTTTCACGTTTACACTATTGTTAGATTCAAGTGTGCTTATTCAAAGATGATATGCGGGTAAAAAGCTATGCTTTACAAGACCCACAAAAATGTACATCAGGTCGGATGGTAAAAAATATCAAAATAATCTTAGAGATTATTGTCAAACGTGAAAAACATACTTGTCCATATGGACATCTAGTGATTTCTTGAAAACGTCAACTGTTCCACAATTGCACATTGCTAATGGAAAATGCATATTTGCGGCAGTTCAACCTGCTATGCTGTTGGCAAAGTTTAGATTGGTGACCACGCAGATGTGTGTTATGGGAAAGATGAAACAAACGACTGCAATGATGATTTGTTTGATTAGGCACTGTCCAAATGAATATCAGAGTTCCTCGTTTCCGTCTGTATTGAGCCGAATGCAAATTCAATATTTTAAGTTTCATTTCGTATGGATAATTAGAAACTACCAGGACGAGTTTTGTCGCCCTGCGCTGTGGAGTTTCCAATAGCTGAGTATCTTTTTTCAACCAAGGATCTCATGCCGGTATAGCATATTCGATATGAGGAAGCTGAGGTGTTATATTTTCAATCAATGAGTGTTTGCTGAAAGTTGATTCACTTAGCGAAGTCAATTTGTTTCACAGTAAGCACTTCTAAAACTGATCATTTCCATTAATTTGATCGGTCGACTTAGATCTACTGTGTGGATCAGTCATCGGCTGTGCCGCATTAAAGCATTGGTTTGTTCATTCATATGAATGGTCGTTTTAGTTATTAGTGACGGTATGATGGTATGAAATCACAGGCCTGATCCAGGCAAAGTGCCGCACAGTCAGAGACTGCACGTAGGCGATATTACTGCCAGGTTTACCATGCCTAGACAGATATGAGACATAGAGAATACAGATGGTAGCGAGACTCCAGCGTGTTTCAGCATGCAGCTCACTACCCGTGGCCAACCAATTTAGCACGGGGTTAGCCGCACAGCACAGAAGTACTGTACGATTGCGCATTCGTGCAGAGTGGAACCGTATTTGATCTGAAATGTTGCAAGCATTTGAATGTTAGCGAGGAAGGAACATACATTCAAAGCAAGGATTTGCCACATTCTATTAGTGCAACTATCCCGGGGTGAGCTTCATTGTGAAAGAGGCATCCACGACATAAACAATGAACACAAACGAGCAGGCTGTTCAGAAAAGTTGAACATTTATGAACGGATGTTCGTTGACTGGTTTTCTCAGACTTTAGCTCTCGTGGTTGTGTGTAACTAGTACACAACCGAGTCAAAACTCGTCTCTACTTGCCAATATTATATCAATTCGGAAGAGCCAGTTTAAGATCACCATTATTCTAATCGCGGTAAGTCGACGACGTGTTTGACAATAATTCCAGCGAATAAATTGACCGATTTCACGAAACTCCGTACAAGTTCTGTGTGCATTGGGCAACATTGTACTGGCCACATTTGAACAGCATTATGGTGGTAGAAAATCAGAATGCTTACGTTTTGTTCAATTAGATTTGCGAATTTGGTTTTCCATGAATCTTCCATAGAGCAAATCAATCCGATTTGAACGGTGGAACGTTTAACTCACTTAATGATCATCGATGCCGATCCCGTTCAAACTTGACTGAAATCGTTCAACTTTATCATTTCGCTAACCATGATTAATCGAGGGTAATTTGCATCCTACTGTTGAGTACACACGTAGCCAGAAACTTGTGCTGAGGCATACACGATTATGAAATGTGCGAAATATATACTTGATCTAACAGAATCATCATGCCGCTTGATTCAATGATTTTATTGTGTGTGTGTATTATACAAAATATTGTCTGTGTTAGTCTGACCGTGGCTTCAATGTATTAACTTCTGTTTTACTCATCCAAAGTTCCCGATGTAGATTAAAAAAATTGTCTGGAAATAATAATAATGAGCCCATTATATAATAACCTACTTTCTAGCCGATCATGGTAAAAGTCTAGATGATCGGATACAGCATTTACCATATTTAGGGACCAACAGCTAGACGTTTTAATCCGATCATATTAAAACCTGAGAAGCATTTTGTAAAATGCTCTCGATAACCAAACTTAAACTTGTACGCCACTGTTATATAGGATTCGTACAAAGAACCACGATGTCCAAATACAGAATCACATTGTGATATCTGGCCAAGCGCTTGAGGCGCACGTAAAAGACCAATGTATTGTGGTGCTCACATCCCCATCCCTTACACGCCACTACCGGTTTCTGGCTGTTTGCCGTCATCAGGTGAAGTTAGTAAGATCAGGTTCAGTGAGTCTTGAAACAGTTGAAAAGCGGTGAACAAACTTAAACTTGTATGCCACTGTTATATAGCGTTCTTACAAAGAACCACTGTTTCAAGGCTCACTAAACCTGATCTTACTGATTCCACCTGATGACGGCAAAAAGCCAGAATCCGGTAGTGGTGTGTTAGTGATGGGGATGTGAGCGCCATAATACATTGCTCTCGATAACAATTTAACGTTTTCTAGTAAGCCTACTTTCCGTATACTTCTCTGGCTACCGATAAAAAGTGAGTTAGCCTTTCATTTTATCAAAGGATAAACTACAAGTTAGTAAGATTGCATCATTTAACTGAACTCAATGTAGTGTTTTGTACCACTGATCTGAAAATATCAATGTCCATCCATTCGTATCATGTTGGATAACCCCAAGGTAAAAAGTGGCTTAACGTTCGAATGTTACAGCAGTGTCAAAATGGTGGATTGTTAATCCAGACGGGAGAGCTCACCTACTGCAAATGCCCTCGCGGTTTTGTTGGCCCAGAGTGTGAGGGGCGCTTGAACTTTTGCAAACTTTTGAAGTCAGATGTTGCAATGATACACAAGGAGCAACTTGACCGCCAACTGGAAACAATGTCTTTCGATCGTGCGATGGTTGAAGATGAGCTGATGTGGAATGCGAAGGCCGCTGCCATCCTGCGAACCAGTAACTCGAGTTTCGCAAGTATGATGTCGGATCTTGGACAATGCGATCCTCAGGGAACGCACATGTGTGTACCCGGGGATGGAGAATTTAGTTGTATCTGTAATCCAGGCTACGGTGGAACGCGTTGTGAATTGTTGGAAGATAAATGCACTGCAGCTGATCTTGCAAATCACGGAGTAAGTTTCTTGTCGTACATAAAAATTGCATTCCTTTTTGTAGTACGATGTCATTTAACAAACTCAATATTTTATGTAGTAGTGTGCGTATGCTACTCGAGTATAGGACATAGATTTAACACTCACTATAGCATCGGATTTGTGAATGAAGTCTACAAATTATAGCCCATTGTGATTGTACTATTCGATGGGACAGATGTTCCTCCCAATGTGTTTTGCGCACGAAATTCATGTCATATTTGAGATAAAAAAACTACGGCGACGACACGAATGAAGCCATTTTCTCCTTCTTCTTGTAATAAGGTCGTGTGCATCCGGTGGTTATTGTTCTGTGCTCTTCTGTGTTATTGCATTTCGGTACTACAAGATCCTCTATGGGGTCATCTCTATCAAATCTAAGGAATCTCATTTCCTATTAATCACAGTGATCGACTTTTTCTCTGATGAAAAGCGCCCATACTCGGAATTCAGAGCGGGGCCGAAAAACGTTTTGTTTTAATTACCAATGGCTATTGAAATAGCATTGGCCGTAAAGTCGACGCGTTTTTCAACTAATATCTGGTACATTTCAGCGAAATATTACGTGATAATCGGGTTTTCTACTTCATATCCGAGCTCGATTATACAAGTTAGATTAGGTAGCGATGAAAATGTTTTGTCATCAATTCAGCGTTTAGCGTGAGAGCTGTGTGGACAGATATTTTGTCAAGTGGTTTAAGAGACTGTGATTAAGGTTTTATAGCTTTACAATGATGACTAATTTTTATAATGTTGCAATAAAAATGTGCAACGTCATTGTATGCAGTGACTCGCATAAGAACTGGTTATAAATTAGACAATTTTTTACGGCCATACCGTAAATTTTTTTATTTTAACTTCCTTCGAATGTGAGCTTAAATATGTCTTCTGATACGACCCCGGTCCAGTTTGAACAACGCGTTGTTTTTTTTATTTCAAATGTTATTACGAAAAGCATTGCATTACTTTCAGTAACCAAGCCGTAACTCCAGCTCTACTTAAATCTGGGGTCATGAACTTTAAAAGATGTTACATGGCCTATCCGCTGCGCAAGTTGACAGCCTGGCTGCACTATATAAAGGGGTGGTCATCAAACTTCGAAGTAACAGAAACACAAAACACAATCGTTCCCCTCTACTTACCCTCCCCCGTCTTCATCAGTCTTGTTCAATACGGATCAGTATTCGGTTGACAGCTTCCCCGGTAAACAGACCCCTGAGTGTAAAATCTCAACCACGTTAGATGTGTTCAGTGATTGTGGGCGGATGGTGTCAACGAGGTTCCAATCCAGTTCCGGTGTGAATTATCATTTGGGAGGTTTAAGGAGTGAAAATGTTTGAGTTCAAAACTATTGTTTAAACGGGATCGCACAATCAAACATGGACAGATGCTTGCATTGGAATAGAGCTTTTCTTTACCACGAAAATGAGGGATAAAAAGTACGGTAAACGAAGAGAGTGAACAGGGGTATCGAAGTCTCTGTTTACCAATTTTCCACTGTTACAAGGCTCACTGAACCTTATCTTACTGTCTCCGCCTGATGAATGCAGACCGCCGGTATAGGTGTGTAAGGGCAGGGATGTGAGCAACATATTATTTTGGTCATCCATAAGCCTCTCGAGCGCTTGACCTGAAATCCCACTGTGATTATGTGTTTGAACTTCGTAGTTCGCTGTTCGAACCTTATGCAACCGTGTCATCAAAGACACTACCCCTTCTCGGCAGTCCTATTCAGGAGGAACAATTTCCCCACAGTGTCCGCAGCGATAGTCAGTACTAGGCAAATTGGAGAATTTTCACGCTGCCTGCCTGCTCTAGTAGCAGCAGTCGCGAGTAATATCTGATCTTCACATTTCGGAGATGACATTCGCACTGAGGGGTGAAGAGCAAATTTATTCCAACTCGGTGGGTCGATGCCTTGACTTTTACCATCTTATTTGCAAGCAACCGTATTTGTAACGCGAAAAACTTTGTTATTAGGCTATTGAAAAGGTTATTGAATAATAATTTTCAGATTTACAGGCACGGAATTTCCGTTCATTTCATATACGCCTTTCATTGTAGCAATTCTGTCTGAATGGAGGATTTTGTGAATTGCAAATCACTCCGCATCCAGTAAACTCGATTGTGCAATTCAAAGAGACTGCGGTTTGTGTTTGCCCTGTTGGATTTGACGGGCCACGTTGCGAGCACGAGAACCAGCATTGTCTCGTCAATCCTTGCAAGCATGGTGGCACGTGTCGTTCGAGAGGACGGGGTCGTCACGACGACCGTGTGCCGTTGGATGCACCGTACGTTTGTCAATGCCCTCCAGGTCGTGCAGGGGTTCATTGCGAATTGGATTTGCACAACACTTGCGAACAACGGCTCAACTGCCAGCATAATGCTTCCTGTGAATTGGTTGACGGAATACCTCGCTGTAAATGTTCTCCAGGTAAGTTACATTCTTGGAATCCTGTGACAGTTCCATGCAATTTGTTTGGCGCCTGCTTCCATGGATTTCGAAACAACTGACGTAAAACTTGTGGTCTTCAATTCTTCTATTCAATTCAAAATTCACCTTAGCATTTCAACATCGGTTCACTACTATTAGGTTACATCAGATGAAGGCAGAGGGATCAGATACTGCGAGTCTAGAAATATTGACACCCTGGTAAACATGATGATGTTATGAGTTGAGAAAAACCTCCACTTGAACGATCACTTTGGAGAGAGCGTAAATCATCAACTTCAATCTGGAATAAAGCGGGTTTTACTTTTGGCTGGTGTCATGCTGGTGTCATTTTATTATTATTATTATTATTATTATTATTATTATTATTATTATTATTATTATTATTATTATTATTATTAGTATTATTATTATTATTATTATTATTATTATTATTATTATTATTATTATTATTATTATTATTATTATTATT
>JACCGJ010020137.1:0-19342 GCA_013407085.1 Atriophallophorus winterbourni
GACCTTATCTTACTTACAAAACATTCCATACCCCGAACCATCCCTTACAGGATTTATTCACGCGACGGGATACGAGGAATTATCGGACCCATGAATATGTGCTGGTCGTACCCCATTCCCGCCTGAACTGTAGAAGGTATTTTTACTCTTTCCGTGTCTGTTTTACTTGGAACAGTTTACCTTCAACCGTTGCTCACGCCACTAGCTTGCATGACTTTAAAACGAAATTAGACGAATTTTTATTTGCATTATTCGTTTCCAGAACACTTATGCTGGTTAATCTATGTTATTATATTGTTTATACACTTAAAATTTCAATTTTTACCATCCTATGGTTTTTGTTAAGGCTTCTGCTTTTTGTAAGACATTAAAAACCTTGAATTACCTTGAATTACCTTGATACATTATGAAAAACGGAAAAGTTTTTTTTCGAAAATTGTGTAGCGTTTTCATGTGTTTTATCAACTTTATTAGAAAGCTCAAACTTTCCATTTATTTAAAGTCGATCCATCAATCGAGTAACAGAATAGCTACGACAAGAACTTCTATTTGTAAAGATGGGTCTAAAATTATTATTTAAAGAAAAAAAATATTTTAATCATAATTTCTAAAGGCTAAATTCTAACCAACAATCGGACTATTTTTCTTAAATTTCTTCAAGAGAATAGAATTTTAAATATCGAGTTATTTCGTGATTCGATGAGAATTATGGACGGCATATTAGTATATATGTTTTTTTGTTTCTTGCTATAATCAAAAGAATGTGAAGAAAGAAATTCAGGTTTTTAATCACATTCAAAATATCAATCGCTATATTATTTGTGCTCGAGTTAGGTTGAGAAGATATTTCTTACAATTCACTGATTCTTTTTTCCTTTTGAAGTACCGCAACACAAATTTTTAGCAACAATTTGATCACTCCATATATCAATATCATGTATAGATGTTTTGTTTATATCGAATTAACGATGAGTTATTCACGGTACACGCATCTCATTTTGCTAGAAAACTTTTATTTCAGACGGAAGACAGTTAAATTTTTCTGTAATTAAAATGTTTTTTATTTCGCGTTCGCAATCATCTAATTAAGCAGGTCACATGCGCGACTCAACACGCTAGCATTTGCATTCACGGGCAGATTCGAAAAATCACAAAAATTATGATTACGTTTTACGAAATGAGAAACCGCAAAATATAATTTTGTGTATCGCTTATCATTTATCAATATCTTCTACTCTTACCTATTAGAAAAATATCATTAGATCCAGAACGAATTTTTATAAATCAAATTTAAACTTGGGAGTATCCTACTAATATACTCAAATGTCGTCATTGATTTTCGAGCTGTAAGAAAAGCTTAAACTTGAAAGTGGGAAACATCCTAATCAAAGCACACATTTCATTGTTTGATAAACTTCATTGTTGACTCACAAAATATGTATCCCCGACCGAATAATTTCGCTATTTTGCGGTCATGTGAGCGAGACATTTGTCGCTCATTATAAAAACAAATTTGATTAATCCCGGTGTAATTTGCACCAATGTGCCGGAGACATCTGGGACACCTTTCTCAAATAGAAGAACTCATGAAAGTGAACAATGGTACCAGCTATGTTCAATGATGGACATGAGCTCCGTGCACGCATCTATATCGCCTACGGTCAAGCCATGCCACACGTTCTCACCCACTGGCATTTTATGTTTCATATTCCCAACAAAACTCCCTTCGGTTCTTCTATTCGGTGTGCGTTTGTTTCTTTTGGAAATCCCTACCGTCAGATGTTGTACAATCATCTAGTGAAAGGATTTTCAGAAACAAATTGGATATATGTATGAGTAGTAATTGCACGCTACATCCCGATTATATTACACGATTGTTAATCAAACGAATATTTTTCCATCATAACACGACAATACATGAGTTTAATGTAACTACAAAACTCTCGATCTTCCTAATGCCTCAATTTATTTTGCATATATATTCAAGGTAATTCAAGGTTTTTAATGGTCTAAAAAGCAACAAGCTTAACAACAACCATAGAATGGTAAAAAAATGAAATTTAAGTGTATAAACAATATAAGAACATAGATTAAACAGTATATAAGTGTTCTGGAAACGAATAATGCAATAAAGATTCGTCGAATTTCGTTTTAAAGTCATGCAAGCTAGTGGCGTGAGCAACGGTTGAAGGTAAAGTGTTCCAAGTAAAACAGACACGACAGAGTAAAAATACCTTCTACAGTTCAGGCGGGAATGGGGTAAGACCAGCACATATTCATGGGTCCGATAATTCCTCGTATCCCTTCTCCTGAATAAATCCTGTAAGGGATGATTCAGGGTATGGAATGTTTTGTAAGTAAGATAAGGTCTCCTCTGATTCTTCGATAGGGAAAATCAAACAGATTAAGTTGAGCTATCCTTTCTTTATATGGTTTGGTTCGGATGCTGAGAACCAGTTTCGTTGAGCAGTGATAGATTTGCTGCATAAGTTTCACATCCCTCTTGAGCCACGGAGACAATGACTGCACACCGTATTCCATGACTGGTCTCAAGTATGTATTCATGATCCTTGGGAATATCTTGGGCGAAAATTTCCCAAATACACGTTTGAGTAAATTTAGAACACGTGTTGCATTTTAAAGGCACTGTTAGTTTGAAATGATGTTTTTAAACTGGAGCATGTCCAGATACCCAAATCTTTTTCTTCACTGCAATTTTCAAGGACATGCGAAACTATGTGATTGGCGAACTCTACTCGATTCCCCACATTCATGATCCTGCATTTTTTGAAGTTAAACGGCAGTTTGTTCTTCAACGACCAGCTGTGAAGCGTATCAAGATCCTTTTGTAATAGCAGACAATCTTCTGGACTACGGATGATGCGCCAAATCTTTATGTCGTCCGCAAATAACGAAATGTTACATCGAATAATTCCCGGTATTTCATTGACATAAACCAGAAAGAGGATCGGACCAAGGACTGAGCCTTGGGGAACTCCGCTAGTTGCTGCAATCGGTTTGGATAATGCACCATCAACACGTACCTGGTTAGTGCGATTTGTTAGGTAGTCATTTAACCAATTCAGCAACTTTCCAGTGATACCAAGCCTTTCAAGCTTCTGCAGTAGTAGGGAATGGTCAACACGATTGAATGCTTTTGAAATATCTAAGTAGCACGCATGTATTGCTTGTCCTTTATCTACCGATTTTGTCCAATCATCCAGCGTTACCAGTAAATTAGACAAACAGGAATAATTTCGTCTGAATCCATGCTGGTTCCTCAAAAGCAACTGATTATTCTCGAAATGTTTCATTAGATCGTCAACAATGAGTCGCTCAACTAATTTTGAAATCACTGGTAACAGAGTAACGGGTCGGTAATTGGAAACATCGGACCGATTTCCACCTTTTTAAATTGGAGAAATTATTCCTCGTTTCCAATCTGTAGGAATCACTCCGCTTGCCAGTGTTTGCTCGAACAAATAAGTGAGTGGTTTGTATAGCAAACTCGTAAATTGCTTCAATATTTTCGGGGTTATTCCGTCGGCCCCAGGAGACTTTCCGGTTTTAAGATTAAATAAACCTTGGAGGACGCGTTTCTCAGTGACACTTATTTCACTTAGGGCAACTGTGTTTGAAAGTGTTGGATTTGGGCTGTTTATTGCATGTTCTATCGGGTTGAATACGATGAATAAAACGTGGCTAAAGCATCAGCAGTTTCTGCTGCAGTTGTTGTTGGTCCAGCTGATGTGTTCACGGACGCTACTCCATGTTTCACCTTAGCTTGATCGTTAACCATACGATATAGTATTTTGGGGTTTCGCTCCATCATGCTTGATATCACTTCTTGGAAGCACAACTTGTCTTGAATGACAAATTTGTTTACTTTGTTCCGCAGTAAACGGAATGTTTCCCAGGTCTCGGATGATGGGTTTTGCCGATGGTTTCGCCAAGCAATGTTTCGTACCGTTAACCACTTACGAGTTCGGCTTCTTAATTTAAATTCAAAGTTTTTTCTTGAGTTCCTGAGGACAAATTCGGAGTTCACTTCGATTGAACGTTTGAGATTAGATATTAGCCATATCCAAAAGTTATGTACGTTGCTGGTTTCCGGTTGGCAGTTAAGCGTGTTTTTCAGAGCATCACTCAACGCCCTAGTGTTGATCCGCCTAACTCTTTCACGGGCATCATTTGTTCTTACAGCTTCAAACAGATAGTCAAACTGGATGACGACGTGATCACTTAGTCCCAGTGGACTTTCGTAAGCAACGTTATCAATGTCATGTTCATTGCTTGTCAGAACGAGATCTAAGAGTGAGGGTAAATCGTTTCCGCGGTATCGGGTATTACATTTAATGTGGTTATAAAGAGGAATATCGTCAAACAACTCACTGAATGCGCGCTCGAGGGAGTGTTCTGGGTAAATGGTGCTGCTCTGCAGATTCGGTAAATTGAAGTCACCCATAATCAAAAATCCACAAGTGTATCTGGAAGTAACCATGCGAATTTTATCCAGTAGGGCCAGATTGTACGTTTCCTGTGCAGACGGTGGGCGATATACTACTCCCAAAACACAGTCTTCACCGTTAGCTAGTCGGATTGAGCACCAGAGTGTATCCAGTAACACGATGTCTGGATCCGTAATCTCACGGCACAGAAGGTTTTGGCTATAATACAAAGCTACTCCTCCTCCTCTGGTTTCACGGTCATGCCGAATAAGTGACATTCCTGGTAATTCAAGTTCACTATTTGTTTGCTGAGTCTGCAGCCACGTTTCCGTTACGGCGATGATGTCTGGTGAACATCTCAGAAAAACTACACGCAGTTCACCGATTTTGTTTCCGAGACATTGTGCGTTGGTGTAGATGCATTTCATAGTTCTTTTTCTCAACAAGGATGGGGTGTGGGGAAGAAGGCTAGTGGAGTGCAGAATATATGTTAGGCCGACTCCTCCAGAGTCGGCAACTGAAGGTTTTTTGCTTGCAGGGATGCTTGATCGTTTTGGGGTTGTACTGTTGGAACACAGTAATCTATCGTATCGGCTGAAATTGTTTCTGACACGTCAACAACTGATTGACTTGGTAGTGTTTCTATTGAACTTAGTGGTGCATCTATCTTTCCAATATGGTGTTTCGATGCACCTAGTCTAATTTCTCGCGTGATTATTCGGCGGCCATTTTCCCAACGAGTTTTTACCGTGTTCAACATATCATTACGCAAGAACTTTATTTTAAGGGGCTTAGGACCGATGCCCTTGTAATTCGTAGATTTGGGGATGCGGAACGTGTCCGTCACAGCTACATCATGCAAACCAAGTATATCACTGATGAATCTCCACTGTAACTGATCGTGTTTGCGCTGCACCGCTTTATCAGTCGCTTCATCAGCTTCTGGAACTCCCAAAAGGATTATAATTCGATCATCTCTCTGTTTCGTTTGGTTTTGTTGCTGGTCCTTTCGGGCCCTTTCCCACCAGGGCACATCAGCAAAGATCCTTGCAGTGGTCTCTGAACGCTACTTACGCAGGAGAAAAGCGGATAGTAAGATGTTTTCAAGATCCCTTTCAGAGTGAATCGTGATTCTAAGCAATCTTGGCTGGGCCAGATTTGAAGAAGTAGGTTTACGACTTAGTCGTATCAATGATAGTGGTTCAACTGGCTCCAAGTCCATGTTGTTGCACAACCTTTTCCATTCTTCTTTATCGTGCTTTAGCCTGTCCCCTAGTAAGGTGGCACTCGTTTCCTTTACGTTGGTGCAAATCACGCTTAGTCCATAGATTGAATGTACACGGTGTGTTTGGCGCTTTCGCTGGTTGCTGGACGTTTCAACTACCTTAGATCGAATACCTATAGTGTCCAATTTGGGAGTGTTTTGCACGATGACTTTTGGTTTTGAACCAACCGCACGTCACGTCAAGTATAAATTGATTGTCATTACATGAATATCGTGTGTGTTGCTGTACAGCTACGAGTTTTTAATTCAATTCAATTCAATTTTATTGGTCTAAAAAGCATATAGCTTAACAAAAACCGCAGAATAATACGGGAATTACGAATAACATGGGTAGAAAAACGGGATTTGTTTGCTTACTGAGCACTTCAGGAATCAAGTAAAAATCCATAGGACAGAAACAGTTTTCAAAGTTCAAAGCTTTTATGGTGTAAAATATATAGGTTCAAAGTTTGGATTGTTCGACATGAAATTGTCCAAATTCGATTTGAATATATCCAAGTTGGGTGAATGTGCAACATTACAAGGTAGAGAGTTCCAGGTAAAACATACACGTACAGAATAAAAATACCTTTGCCAGTTTAGTCTGGAGTCGGGAATAAGTACTGTATAGTCGGGACTCCGGCTGGTTCTGAGTGGTAGTCGCGTGAATAGTTTATTTAGGGGATGGTTTGGGGTATACTGTATATTGAACATAAGAATCAAATCACCTCTAAGACGACGGTAACGAGAGTCGAATAGATTGAGACTTGCAATACGATCTTCCTTTTGTTCGTGCTTCAAACCGCGTACGACCTTGGTGGTCCGATGATATATTCTCTGCAAAAGGCTGATGTCCTTCTGTAGCCAGGGTGAACAAGCCTGAACCGCATACTCCATGGTTGGCCTCAAGTACGTATTAATTATTCGATGAACGGTTTGCTTAGTGAAACTCGCGAACACGCGTTTTAGCAGTAGCAATACTCGTGACCTCTTTTCATAGAGAGCTGTGACGTTATGTGACGGTTTCAAAGTGCTGCTCGACCACACACCCAAGTCCTTCTCCTTGTCAGTGCTTTCAAGAATATGGGAACCGAGGGTGTAGGAGTACTCGAAATGTCTCCCAACAGTCAATATCTTGCATTTTCTGACATTGAAAGGTACTTCATTTCGAAATGACCAGTCTTGTAAGGCATCAAGGTCCAGCTGAAGCTCTCTGCAATCCTCAGTTGTGCGTACTTGTGTCCACAGATTGATGTCATCCGCAAATAACAGGATTTTGCAGCGAACAAGTTTAGATAGGTCGTTGACATACATCAGGAAAAGAAGTGGTCCAAGCACCGATCCCTGCGGTACCCCACTCGTAAATGCAATAGGTCGTGACAAAGCACCATCAACTGTTTCTCTAATGACACGGTAGCGGAGATATTGCTCAAACCAGGCTAGTAATGAACCCTTGATTCCACATAGCTCCACCTTTTGTAGTAACAAACTGTGGTTGACACGATTGAATGCTTTTGACATATCAAGATAACAAGCGTGTACTGTGAGACCTTTGTCTACAGTTTGTGTCCAGTCATCGAGGGCGAGCAGAAGGTTTGAAAGGCAAGAGTGTCTTTTTCTAAAGCCTTGTTGTTCGACTGCGAGCAAGCAATTATCTTCCAGATGTTTTGTGACGTTGTTTGCTACGAGGCGCTCCAGCAATTTAGAGATCACTGGTAGTAGTGTTACTGGTCGATAGTTGGATACTTCGAAACGGTTTATTCCTTTGTGGATGGGGGTAATGATGCCATTCCTTTAATCACAGGGAAAGAAACTTTGGGTTAAAGAGAGGTTAAGCAAGTAGGTGAAAGGCGTACGCAAAGTATAAGCACATTGTTTAAAAATCAACGGGGTAATTTCGTCCGCTCCTTGAGATTTTCTCGTGTTGAGATTTAGAAATGTGCGAGGACACTCTCTGAGGTAATAGTTAGTTGTTGTAAAACATTTCTGTGTGAGATGACGGGAGTTAAGTAATAGGTAACTGTGTTTCGTGGGCTGAAGACAGTGGAGAAGAAATGGGCTAGAGCTTCAGCAGATTGCGATGCTGTGGTTGTTGTTCCATCACGTATTTAGAGCGGAAACTCCTGGTTTCACCCTTGACCAGTTATATATGATCTGGTAGAGAATTTTGTGGTTTGATTCCATTTTTTGGAGTAAATGATTTTTGACTGGTAGAAGTGTCACGTGTCGATAGTTAGATACTTCGGAAAGGTTTCCTCCTTTGTGGATGGGGGTAATGATGCCATTCTTTCAATCATTTGGTTACAGAGAGGTTAAACAAGTAGGTAAGAGGCGTACACAAAATATAAGCACAGTTTTTAAGAATCAACGGGGTAATTTCGTCAGCTCCGGGAGATTTTCTCGTGCTGAGATTTAGCAATGTGCGGAGGACATTTTCCGAGGTAATAGATAGTTGTTCTAAAACATCTTCGGATGACGGAAGTTAAGGGACAGGTAACGGTGTTTCGTGGGTTAAAGACAGTGGAGAAGAAATGGACTAGAACTTCGGCAAATTGCGATGCTGTGGTTGTTGTTTCATCACGTGTCTTTGGTGCGGCAACTCCTGGTTTCACTCTTGACCGGTTATTTATGATCCGGTAGAGAATTTGGGGTTTGATTCCATTT
Source organism: Atriophallophorus winterbourni (assembly GCA_013407085.1). Classification (NCBI taxonomy): domain Eukaryota; kingdom Metazoa; phylum Platyhelminthes; class Trematoda; order Plagiorchiida; family Microphallidae; genus Atriophallophorus; species Atriophallophorus winterbourni. The sequence goes on from JACCGJ010020137.1 coordinate 8,377, forward strand.
TGTGGAGTAAATGATTTTGATAATTCAGTTTGTCATCAACCACAAGTTTGTTTACCTTTTTCTCAGCAAACGGAATGTCTCCCAAATCTCAACAGTGGTATCATGTCGATGAGCCCGCCATGCAGCATTTTGCAAGGTCAAACATTTTCGTGTTCGGCTTCTCAGCTTAAATGAATATCCATTTTTTGCACCTTTGGAACAAGATGAGAGTGCATTTGAACGACGAATTTAAGTTCGTTTATCATCCATTAACACTGATCGTGCACGTTGTCGGACTTAAGAACCGGGCCTGTGGCGTTCTTGAGAGTAGTTTTAAGTTGGCAAAAGACATTTTTTAAATCACCTTGTTGATGTCACTTTTTCCGATTGCCTGGCATATATAATCAAACGTAAATAACTAAGTGGTCACAGAGTCCTAACGGAGCTGCAAAAGTGAGACTTTTAATCACGTGCTCTTCATTTGTCAGCATCAAGCCGAAGATAAACGGTGTATCAGTTCCTCGAAATCGTGTATTGTTGAAAATATGGTTGTAGAGTGGAATGTCTTCCAGCAACTGTTGATATGAGGCATTTGAGGAACATTCTGGGTGAACTGAATTTCCCTTAAAGTTCGGCAGATTGAAGTATCCGATCAGAAGAAGTCTGCCGCGGTATCTGGTAGCCGCTAAGCGCATATTTGAAATTGATGCTGAATTGTAGGCTTCGTCAGCTTAGGGCTAACGGTAATTCACACCCATTATGCATTTATCCCCTGTTGCTACATTCAGCAAACACCATAATGTATTTTGCAGTTGTAAGTCGTCATCAGTGATCTATTGGCAGAGCAGTCTCGGAATGTGGTAAAGCACAACACCACCTCCTCGAGTCAGGCGATCGCGACGAAGTAGAGACATACCTTCAATGGCAACTTAATTGTCTGTTAAAGTTGGATGAAACCATGTATTAGTTAGAACAATTACGTCTGGTGAGTGTGTTAGTTAGTACAGTCAGTTCGTGTAGTTTATTTGTCAAGCATTGGGCATTTGTATACAAAAATTTGACAGTCGATGTTGACAGCAAAGACTGTTCATGAGATAAAATTATTGGGACGGCTCGGCCTGAGAGGCTGGGTAGGAATTTTTTTCGCCGACTCCGGTTGAGAAGGATGAATTCCGATTTTTCACCAGGTTTGGATTTTTTACTCTGTTCAGTATTTAGACTTTCGGTGTCATCCTTGTTATCAGTGGTTTTGAGGCGTCTAGGAATAATTTTATTATCTCTGGGCAATTTGTATCGAAATTGCTTCCAATTTTTAAGAATGGCATCATCCATACTGTCTGTCAACAGAGTCCGTTTTAGATGGCGCGGAGCTTTACCTCCGTATTTCGGTGATGTCGGGATCCTAAAGGTATTGATAACAGTCGTCCTATTCAAGGTTATACTTGTATGCCAACTGTTATATAGGGTTCGTACAACGAACCACGATGTTTAGACACAAAATCACAAAGTGATTCTAGGTCAAGCACTCGAGGCGCTTATGGATGACCAAAGTAATGTGTTGCTCACGTCCCCATCCCTTACACACCACTAGCGGTTTCTGGCTGTTTGCCGTCGTCAGGTGGAGACAGTAAGATCAGGCTGCAGATGTTTGATGTCTTTCTAAATCCAGGGTGACCAAGCCTGAACAGCGTACTCCATCTTTGGTCTCAGATAGGTGTTCATGATACGGGGCACCGACTGATTAGAGAATCTGCCGAAAATTCGTCTCAATAACGCCAATACTTGTGACGCCATTTTGTAAGCCGCTTTGCACTGCAGTGAAGTCTTCAGGCTTGGACTGGTCCAAACACCCAAATCCTTCTCTGCAGTTGTCCAGACGAGTCGGTGGGACCCAAGAGTGTAGTTGTAATTTACAGTCTTTCCTATGTTTAACACCCTGCACTTTTGGAAGTTGAAGGGTACTTTGTTTCTCAGAGACCAATCGTGCAATGTGCTTCGATCCTTCTGCAAAGTTTCACAGTCATCATTTGTATGCTTATCCAAAGCTTTATATCGTCTGCAAATAACATAATTTTACATTTAACATGCTCGGAAATGTCGTTTGCGTAGATCAAAAACAAAATCGGTCCGAGGACCTAACCCTGGGGCACTCCGCTCGTAATGTTAAATGATTTCGATAAGGTGCCGTCCACTCTGTCTTGGGCACTCCTGAAGCGTAAATAGTTTTCTAGCCAAGCAAGAAGTTTTCCTATTATCCCGTGCAATTCAAGTTTTTGGATTAAAATACTATGATTGACGCGGTCGAAGGCCTTTGACATGTCTGAAAAGCATGCGTGGATGGAGTAACCATTGTCCACACACTCGGTCCAGTCGTTTAAGGTGAGCAAGAGGTTAGATATATATGAGTGATGTTTCCTGAAACCGTGCTGTTCAGTCGCAAGCAGTCTATTGTTTTCGAGGTGATGGGTGATCTTTTCCGCTACTAAACTCTCTAGCACTTTAGAAATTACTGGTGTAGTAGACCAGGTTACTACAATAATATTCCCAAGAACGTTGGAGAAAAGGCACAGGAGATGGAAGGTTTATCGCGGTAGCCAAAACGTGTACAGGCGTTATGATGCACGCACGAACAAAACGGGAGTTAATAATTGTCAAGGTCAATGTTTTGACGAGGCAAAACAAGCGGTGTTACACAGCCCCCTCCAAGAAGTCTGGTCAACGAAGACTTCTGATCGGGAGTTGCCAGTAGCGTGGCGCAGGCGGGTGTCAGGTTACCCTGGGTAGGAACGTAGTCTCTCAGCAACCAGTCACATAGAAGTCAGCCAGGGCGCTCGGTCTGCGTGGGTCGATCTTCGGTGGTTCGAGAGTAGGATGTACGGTGAACCGATCAGGACTAAGCCAAGTAGCGTCTCACATGTGAGTGAACGTACTGCCGAGCCGCCTCACATGGAGTGAACAGCTGCTAGCGGGATTTTCCCGTTTGGCGTGGTCTTAGTATGAACCCAATTTGAGCAGAAGCAGGCGCATTCGTAGGCTTGACAACAAGAACCAGAAGCTTCGAAAACACAGTCCCTGCTCAGAATTTCCTGTGTCCCGAAAAAGGATGGTAAAAGGCCGCGCCAGGAGAATCGGTTGGCGCGTCGATCCGGGCTGGTAAGGACCTTGTGTGACACGACAGGCGTGTTGGAACAATTGTGCTCTTGTTGGTGGCTAGGGCTACCGGGTGAGTTGGGGGCAAGCGTAGGTGGACCAGGAAGGGTGCGCGATTCGGTGGCATCAGCGGTGGGTGGGTGCGTACCTGAGGGAAAAAAGAAAGAGAAAACTCCCTGGTGCATGGGTTTTGGGCCACGACCGAGTGATTAGAATGAGGTACGAAATAATGCACGCGTGTATGCCGATAGATATGAAAGTATTAACTATCTACAACAAAATCTGCGAATCGAACGGGTTGCCGTTTGGCACGTTTAGTTCCTGTAGTGGCCGGCTCTGGGTTAGCTGTAGGGACAGGAGGGGTAATGACCAGTGGTGCCGGGGTTGGCGTTGGGTCATTTGGGATAACTTCCTCGTCCATGAAAGCCGGCTTGACTCTGTCGATTGAGACAGTGTCATGCTTGCCGACACGGTCAATGACGACCGTCTTGGGAGAGCGCCCGCGTTGGGCGGCGTGTGCTCGGGTCTACCGGGAGGATGGCGACAGGCGTCGGCGATCCGGGGGTGGCGCGTGCCACGTTTTCCACAGCGGGAGGTACATGCGTACCGAGGGGATACACAGGAGGATGCGTGTATTCCAGGTTACCGGATAGGATGGTGACAAGCGTCAGTGATCCGGGGGTGGCGCGTGCCACGATTTCCACAGCTGGGGGTGCATGTGTACCTGAGAAGTAAAAAGAAAACAAACCTCTCTGGTGCATGGCTTTATGGCCACGATCGAGTTATAATGATGAGGTACGTAAAGCATACACGGACATATACCAAGTGACAACACTTTAAAATGTGCTACCTAGTCGACGAACCTTACGGGTTGCCGTTTCGCTCGCCTAGCTGTTGTGGTGGCAGGCGTTGAGATAACCGAGATTATAGTACGGGTTATCACCGGTGGTGTTGGGTTTGGGTCTGGCGGATTAGCTAAGTCAACTGCATTGTCCATGAACGCTGGTTTGACTCTGTCAATCGAGACCGTGTCGTGTCGACCGGCGCGGTCAATCACAACTGATTTTTGGGATCGCCGAACTATCTTAAATGGTCCAGCATAAGGAGGGTGAAGAGGTTGCTTCACCATGTCGTTTCGGAGAAAGACATACTGGCAATGTGCCAACTCCTTCGGCATGTGGGACTGTTTGGCTTGAAGTCGCGGAGATGGCGGGTGGAGACGACTCCTACCGTGTCGCAAGCGCGTCACGTTATCTCCATAGGCAAATGGTGATTGCCTAGCAGGGGCGACAGATGTATAGCCACTTGAAGGTGGTAGCGGGTCAACGAGGTCTACGTGCATGTGTGATAAACGCTTATCCGGTACGACAAAAGCTCTTAATGGGCTTTTTGTGTGTCGGTGGATTTTTGAGCGTTGACAATTACCGCGCGCTTTAGCGCTTGTGCGAACGTCTTTACTGGATTTTGGTCCGTCACGTAGACCCGCGGATTTATCCTTGATGTGGACAAGACGACGTAATTTCTTCGGGCCGACGACAGTAGTCGTCGTTAGCTGTCGGCCCGATGTGCGATGGACGCATGGTTTGATGCAACGCCGCGCATCGTCGCCGTATTTCCGATGTATCCAGCAAACGGGTGACCGAGTGTGACTACTCGAGTTTCGGCGGGATGGGGTGCGAGATACTGACTTATTGTTGAGTGCGAGGTTTCGAACCTCATTGCGTAAAGCCGCAACCTCAGCCAGCAGATCCGCAATGCTGACTTCCGTTACATTAGCATGTGTGCGTGATCGTCCTGCGGTTACTGTGGGAAACATGGGCATCTGGATAGGGACAGATACATTCAGCGATGTTGTCCGCCATTTCCGCAAGCTCAGATACCGGAGTGCTTTTCGCAGCAACCAAGATGGGTTGCACGCACTCAGGTAAGCGCTGGAGCCATAGTTCCTTTAGTAAGGACTCGTCCATGTGCGATGACCCTAGCAGGCGGCGCATCTCCATTAGTATGGTAGATGGCTTTTTGTTGGCAATTTCTAAGTTGCCGAACAACTGCTGCAGCCTAGATCGTTCAGACGGAACCGTGCGAGAAATTACGGCTTGTTTGACGATACGGTAACGGTCACCTATGGGTGCAGTAAGGACTGCGTCGCGTACCTGTAATAAAACATCCGCTGGGAGTTTCTGCGTTAAATGTGAAAACATGGCAGAGTCATCAATGATATTTTTAGAACTAAATTCAGTTTCTAAAAAATGAAACCAATACTCAGGGTCCTGGGGAATAAAACTGGGTATTGTGATGACCGTTGAAACCAAAATGACGCGTTTAGAATCACTCATGATAAACAGGAGCAATTGATGCAAATAAAATGCACGATTAAACGAGGTAAAAAAATTACCTGAAAACTCCGATGTGAAGCGGAAAAATTTTGACGTACCGGAAAAAATACACGAAGAATGCGTGTATGTCGGGCTCACCAATTTGTAGTAGACCAGGTTACTACAATAATATCCCCAAGAACGTTGGAGAAAACGCACAGGAGATGGAAGGTTTATCGCGGTAGCCAAAACGTGTACAGAGCGTTATGATGCACGCACGAACAAAACGGAAGTTAATAATTGTCAAGGTCAATGTTTTGACGAGGCAAAACAAGCGGTGTTACACTGGCAACAACGTAACTGGTCTATAGTTCGCAGCGTCAGATCGACTCCCGCTCTTGTAGATTGGTGAGATGATGCCAGATTTCCATTCCGCGGGAACGATACTATTTTCGAGCGAAATTTGGAATAACGTGCTAAGTGGACCACACAATGAGGATGCGCATCGTTTGAGGATAAAAGGAGTGATTCCATGTGCTCCTGGTGACTTTGCGGTATTCAAACGTAGAAGTCTGAGCATGACACATTCATTGTTTATTGAGATTTCATTTAGTATTTCATTGAAAAAGCCGATCGAAAGCGGCGTAAGATGCACTGATTCCTTGGGGCTAAATCTTTGCAGTAGTAACCTGCAAGAACTTCGGCAGCCTCGAACGCATTCGTAGTTAGACTATGAGGTGTGCGTAGTGCTGATATTCCTGGATTAATTTTTGATGTAGTGTTAACGATCTGGTACAGGACTTTGTGGTTCCGCTCCTTTATGGTTAGCAGTCTTGTATGATGAGACTGCTTGTCCTCGGTGATAAGAGAGGTGACCTTGTTACTCAACAGACGATATGTTTCCCAATTATCTGGCATCGGATTCTGGACATAGTTTCTCCATGCATCGTTGTGTATCTTAATCCACTTCCTTGTGCGGCTTCTCAGCATGAAGGTGAATCGTTCTTTCGCTGTCTTTGGCACAAATCTAGAATGAAGTTTACCCAAGAACGATGCACGTCCGTGGTGTCTTGTTTCCAGTCAGAAATCATTCGAAGGACATTGTTAAGACTTCCAATATCCGGTTGTAGTTTTGTTTTGTTGATGTCATTCATTCTCTCGGCTTGACAAATATAATCGAATAAGAGGACCAGGTGGTCGCTAGAACCCAATGGAGTTTCGTATCCGAGATTTTCAACGGCGTGTTCCTCACTTGTTAGTATTAGATCCAGGACGGATGGCATGTTACTATCCCTATATCTAGTGTTATCAAATACGTGGTTATAAAAAGGAATATCGAATATCAGTTCTTGAAACGCATCGTTGAGCGAATTTTTCGAAAGGGCGTTTTTCTTTGGAAGTTTGGAAGGTTAAAGTCTCCCATACCCAGGAGTGGCGTTTGAAATCTGGCAGCCAGAAGTCGAATTTTCTGGAGTAGTTCAACATTTTGCGCGTCACTTGAGCTTGGAGCCCGATAAATCACGCCAGCAATGCAATTATCTCCAGTTGTCAGCTTTATTGAGCACCACAGAGTATCCTGTACACGTAGGTCAATATCGTCAATTTCTCTGCAGGATAACTGCTGGTTGTAGTAAAATGCTACGCCACCGCCGCGTCCCGTACGGTCTTGACGGAGAAGAGACATTCCTTTCAATGCTAATTCATTGTCTAATAAATGAGGTTCAAACCATGTTTCGGTAATTGCAACTAAATCCGGTGAGTGCTGTGTACATACGGTATCAAGCTCCTGTATTTTGTTTCTCAGACACTGCGCGTTTGTATAGAGACACTTTACGGTTTTATGGGTTAACAATTATGGACAATGTGAAAGACGAGTTTTTTTTCCAAGTTGTGATATGTTTGGCAAAGATTGAGGGTTAGTATGCATAAATTCAATCCGGTTCACAATATACAGCTGAGGCGTTGAAGTCGTTTCTACTTTTCCGGCTCGGCATGAGTCGGACACAGATCGTTTTTTGGAGAGCTAATTGAAATGACTTGACTTAGGCTTGTGAGTGGTATACTGTCTGCAGGATCTAGTTTATTTGTTTTTGGAGCACTCATTCTGACACCACTTGGTAGCTTGCGACTGTTTTGAGTCCATTGTGCTCGAATTAAATCAGTCATATTGCTAGTCAATAAGGTGATTTTAAGCGGTCGGGGTCCATCCCCTTTGTATTGGATGGACTTGGGTATCCTGAACGTATCTATTGCGACAGTTTCATTTACATCGATAGTTTCGGATATAAACTTCCATTGTTGTCTATCGTGTTTTTCTGTTTGATTAGGTGCTAGATTTTCAGCACACTCAGGAACACCAAGCAGTACTAAACTTCTTAAACTTCTTGCTGATGCCGGATCGGAGGCTTTTGATTTTCGTTCCCACCATGGGAGATCAGCGAAAATACGGATTTTTGAGCCAGCAACACTCCTTAATAAGTATGAGTCTAATAGTATGTTTTCCAGGTCGTTTTCGTTCTCAATATCACCTTGAGTAATCTCGGATCACCCTGGTGGGGTGATTTCGGGTGTCGACTCAAACGAACTATAGCTGAGGGTTTAATGGGAACCAGGTTCATCATGTCACAGAGTCTGCTCCATTCGGCTAAATCGTGCTTTTTCCTGTCGTCGAACAGTGCATCATTTGTTTCAGGAACGTTAGTGCAAATTACGCTGAGACTATGGGTCTTCTTCATTAAACCACCAGCAGGTTGCACCGGTGCTGGTCGATGAGGTGTCTCACTGTTGACTGTATTCGTTTTCCTCTTTACATTCACAGCAGATGCTGTCTTACGCGACTTAGTAACGAAATCATCTCTATGGCTCCTTTGTTGTCGCATTGGATCACCACTAATCACCGAAGATGCACACTAACCAAAGTTGACTTTTGTGGTGTTTTATCGGCGTTTGCTCTATCGCTGATTTCCGCTACGGGCGATGATGCATGCAAAACCTGTTCATTCGCGATTATAGCAATTTCAACTCGCTGTAGACTTTGCTCTAGAGCAGACATTCGTTTTTCAATTTTGTCTTCAAAGTCTTTAGATTTCTCTAAATCGAGAGCTGATATTGTCCTACAAACGGTGTCTTTAGTGTTGTGGCGAACGCCTTCATTGATTGTCTACAGTTAATACAAACAAAAAACAGATGGATGTTTCTCGTCGTTCACAAGACGCACACAGTCATCAGTCAAATTGTTATCACATGACGCGTGTTGACGGAACCCGCAAAAAGTACATTTAACTGAAACGCTATCAACGCTTACCGGGGTTAGACATGTGATGCAGAGGTCACACGGATCCCGTGTCGCGGTCACAGCTAGATCGATCGATTTGTTTGTTTGGGCGGTGGACCTCGTTACACGTTCGCACATAATCGTGGGCTTCGTAGGACTTGCCGGTTGATCGATAATTGGTGTTTTGCGAGTTTAGTGATCTGCCAGTGGTTGCTGGCGTGGTTTCGGCATTGAACAAATAATCCGCAATAACTCGATGATTACAGAAGATAGAATATGGAGCAAGGTGTCAAAACCTGTAGCTCAATGTGATGATTCTAATGATAGCAAAATCCACAGGGTAGCTTGTTCTGCGAAAATCTTTGTGCGCGTGAACAAATTGGCCTTTTCCGTCAAAACTGGTAACTTTGATATAGTTCAACTTGAGCGATCGAAAAGTATGAAATCCGATAGGCGTCGTCGAGTGGTAGACAGAATACTTTTAACGGTATAAATCCGAGCAGATGCAAAGAAGATATGGACAAAAATGTCAGAGCAACGAAAAATGAGAACGCACGCGGAATGAACTGAACAGATGTATGCCAACTGTTATATAGGGTTCGTACAACGAACCACAATGTTCAGACACAGAATCACAAAGTGATTCTTGGTCAGAAAACCGGTAGTGGTGTGTCAGTGCAGGGGATTCGAGCAACACATTACTTTGGTCATCCATAAGCGCCTCGAGTGCTTGACCAAGAATCACTTTGTGATTCCGTGTCTGAATATCGTGGTTCGTTATACGAAACGTATATGACAGTTGGCATACAAGTAAAACCTTGTTTACCTTTAATCCACTGTTTCAACGCTCACTGAACCTGATTTTACTGTCTCCACCTGACGACGGCAAACAGCCAGAAACCGGTAGTGGTGTATAAGGGATGGGGATGTGAGCAACACATAACTTCGGTCATCCATAAGCGCTCGCAGTGCTTGACCAAGAATCACTTTGTGATTCTGTGTTTGACATCGTGGGTTCGTTGTCGAACCCTATCAAAATTCGGCATACAATTATAAACCGTGTTTACCTTTAATCCACTGTTTCAAGGCTCACTGAAGCTGATCTTACTGTCCCCACCTGACGACAGCAAACAGCCCGAAACCGGTAGTGGTGTGTAAGGGATGGGGACGTGAGCAACACATTACTTTAGTCGTCCTATTCGTTTGGATAGCGTCACTTATAAATTTCCATTGTTGTATATCGTAGTTGAAGTTACAATTTGTATCGGGAGAGTCAGCAGCTTCAGGTACGTTCAGCATTATAAGACTACGACTGTCGAGGTCGTTTACTTTCCCAGTGTTCCTATTTACTGCCGATTTTGTCCGTTCTGACCTGGGTATATCAACGAAGATACGTGGTGTGTTTTCTTCACCGTCCCGTAACAAGTATGCAGATAAAAGTACATCTATTTCTTTTTCACTTTGCAACACTACCGTGAGAAATCTTGTTTTTTCTGGGTGCGGCGCTTCGGGAGCACGATTCAAGCGAGTCATTGAAACTGGATTGATTGCTTTCAATCTCATCCTAGTGCACAGTTCCGACTGACTGACTGACGTGCGGTCGCATTTTTTGGTGCTATGAAACACTTTTGACCGTTTCTTCGGCAAATCTGCTCGGATTTTAACCATTCCAAAACCCTTTGTTACATTTTGATCAGAGCTATCGGAATCAGACAATAACGAATACTTCGCTTTGGGATTTAAAGCGAAGCGAAGTTGCGAAGCGAAGCGAATATTGTTGAATATTCGCTTCGCTATCGCCATGGCGAAGGGCAAAAATAAACTTCGCTAAAAAATCGTTATACTTCGCTTCGCTTAAAACGAAGTGCAAGTTCAAACTTCGCCGTAAACGAATATTAGCGAAGTCTTCGCTAAAAGCGAAGAGTGTTCATTTTTGTACTTTAATATTTTAACCATTTGTCTACGGGAATTGTTTTTGATGTTGAAACTTGTTGACACTCAACTGGCTCTAAAAAGAGTCCTGCGAGGATCAGATGACAGACACCGCCAGACAAGTGCACTCCGATGGTGACTGAAGGTACCGACGTAAGCTACTGAGCAACCGACTGCTTGTTTAATTGCTATAAGCTAACATTTGAGGTGGTAACTAGAGTTACGGTCAGTAGACAAAGGGTTGTACTTTTTGTACTTTAATATTTTAAATGTATTCTCGTAGGTGTGTGGCCGGATGCGAAGGGTGTGGGTGTTT
>JACCGJ010020139.1:0-18298 GCA_013407085.1 Atriophallophorus winterbourni
GGTTATTGTAAAGTTAATTGCTTTTTCAGCCATGAATCTTGAAATCTTTACTCTTGAGTGACAACATCTCGGAAAACAAGAGCAGATTTCAACCACTATTGAACGATTTGCAGCTAGTCAAGGTCGGATAACAGAGCCTAACGTGGTGATAGCTCGAAGGAAAGCGGTTTTCACAAAATCTATTAACAAATCAGATCAAGGTGACAAACGCCATAGATAGTATGAATACTTGGTTGGCCAATGAGAATAAGGCGTGTGTTTTGTTATTTGTATTGTATGTATTAAACGCGCTGGCCAATTGGCATACGTGTGTGTTGTGTGATTCGTGAGTGAACTTGACTAACTTCGGAAAAGTTTACCTCAGGAATGAATTGAGACTCAATCTAATATAGGAAGAAAAACGCGCGAGGGGATGACATAACTATCGTTGCATAAAGTGTCCTCAAAGTATGAGTAAACAGCGTGATAAACTGCATGAAAGGAAACACAACTATGTATCTAATGACCTAAAACAATTAGCAGTTCACCACCTCAACAAAGTCATTCACTGGCTTCTGCAAGGTAAACGAAAAAGGGGACGGCCCAAGGAAACTTGGCGCAGAACGTTCGAACGCGAACTACATGCACAAGGATTCACGGTGCAGACGGCAACGGAAGCCGCGGCAGACAGGAACAACTGGCGTGGGGTTGTTTTCGCTTCATGTGCCACTCGGCACGGAGAGGACTGACTGACTGACCTCAACAAAATGTATATGTTTAAATGCTATCCAAGTAAATATATCTCTTGCCTGAAAGTCATACAAATGTGCTGTAGTGTTTATCGTCACAGTAATCCGAGGATGACTGTTCAAAACTAAAAGGGATGAATATTTCTTTAAAGCCCATTGGATTAACCAATCGATATATGTGTGGGCAGCTGTGACAGAACAGGTTGGTTTTCGCTTATAAGTTCACACCTCGTTAAGAGTTTAAAGGTACTTGGATCCTGTCCCTTTCAGATGAGCGTGAACAGCACAAACCGGTCGTGTTGTGTGTGTGACGAAAATACATGTAAATCGTATTGTACAAAATAGCAATACGAAAAATATATAACTGACATGTCAATCTTTCGATCTCACATTTGCCTATGGGGTTCCTGTTCAGCATATGCCGCTACAAGGGTTGCAACTTATATGTATTTCAACTGGTTGGAACCATTTCCATTATAAGCGTTTCGGATGAAAAAGTTCACATCACGATTAAAGCGATTAGATATAAACGATTTATGGATAGGAAATTATGCCGAGCTAAATTCGCTAAGAGCACAATGCGCCCTCAGTAGAATTTGTTGAACATTATTACAATAGACCTTCGAAGATAAATAAGCTGGTACGTTAAAAATTTGAATTGAAAATTCGATGAAACAAAATTTCCTATACATTTTTATACCATCGCTGCTCGTATATTGTTTTATATTCAATAGGAAGCACAGGGCATTCTGTAACTTATCAATTTCACTAACACATAGACCGTAAAACCTACTTACAAATTATAATACGGTTAAATTCATCCTGAAACTATTTTTGCATTAATATATTTTAACCCCATTCATCAAATTTCTACTAATAATTATATTTAAATCGTATTTCATCTTTCAGCAATGCACCGTGTGTAATGAAATCATTAATTTTAATTTCGTAGAAAAATACCGGTTTTCACCTAGGCGGATTCCATAGTTTTCATTTTAATTGCAATCTGACAGCTAGGTATTTTTCTAACTTGAAAAACCCGCTTCCGAATTCTGTTCAAACTGATGTGTACGTGTTGACGGCAGCTTGGTCAACAAATGTGCATCTCGTACGTGTGAGCTTCAATCGCGCAGTAAATCGCCCCTGATCGATAGGCGGTGACCTTGAAAATGTTGTCCAATAAAATCAGCGTAAGGATCTGAATTCAAACAAATTCAAACCATCTGCTTTGGTTAAGGATCGATCATTGGCTTGTGTGCATTTCATTTAAATATTCACGGGTAAATTTTTGATAAGAAATTTAAAACAGTTATTAAATATGGTAAACTGGGAATTTTAAACGTTTCAAAATCAATTAAGATTCACAAATATGAAAATTCGTCCTAATTCTGTAAATTTTACCGCCTTCATAAAAATACATATTTTGAAACAAAGTGAACAACATCTATACCCTTTTTGTGTATTTCCCGTAACTGGAAAATTCTTTGTGACCTTATCCTCACATTAAAAGTACAAAATAAACTTTTCACACAAAGATAAGTTATTCTAACCTCGTGCACTAAGCAATGCACAAGGTCGCGCTTCTATGCAGGCTCGATCACACTTCAAACACTACTGTCACAGTAATTTTCATTCAGTGCGAGTGTTTTATTTGGAATGTGATCCCAGCCGATATGGTGATCTCAACTCAAACCAAATGGGAATCCGTTCTGCTTGATCTCGGTTGTAATCATTCATTTATTAATTTTGACCAAGAAAACGAATATCACGAACGGATTGTGTCCAGACGCCCAAGCTTGGTCTGCGGATATTGATTGCCGTCGTCTCGGCTATCCCAAAAATACCCCAGTCAAGTTACGTGACATGTGGAGAATCGTGTATAGGACCGAAAACCCATCCTCGTGTTTTACACAGGAGCCCGAGTCAATCAAATTGACGGAAATAGAACAGTTTTGCCTTCTTAGAACAGCGAAGATTCGTTTATTTCGCGTTAATGTACAGACATTCGCTACTCCATGTAGAAAAGTCAAGATCAGAGCGACACATGTGTATTCACTACACGTCAACAAACATATGAATCATTCATGGGAATTAGAATACAGAGATAGATACACTGACAGCTACTGCATTTTGATTGGACAATGAGTATTCATGCTGACAGCAACTCCACATCCTTCCGTTTTTCAAATGAACTTACGTAATGTGCGGTTGCGCAAATTTATTTCGTTTGAAGGCTCTGGATCTGTTTCATGTTTTATCGGCATCTTGGACGTGACAATTGAATTTATATCGTTCAAATGTATCGTTCACTTGACCGAAGCAATATTGTTCGAGCTTCGCGAAGATTAGTTCCAAGTCATCTGCGTCTTCGTTCTCATCAAAGGTGAAACATTGTATGAACTTCGTCGCCTGATCACCAAGTGCATTCCTCAGCGTCGCCATTTGATATGCTTTATCGGTATTCGTCAGGTACGCCAACGTCCGAAAGTAGCTAAACTTTTTCTTCCGCAGTTTCCATCTCTCTGCCAATATTTCATCACCTTCCATTGTGAGTGTTGCCGGTGGTCGAACATTAAAGCCGCTAAAACGGACGTTGTCATTTCTATCCGACGTTTTCTCGTCGATCCCACCCTCGTCACCATGTAGAAAAGTCAAGATCAGAGCGACAGATGTGTATTCACTACACTCCAGTTTCCACGTTGTAGGATACAGGTATCCCATTCCACACGAGCAGACAAATTGGTACACGTACATTGGGATTTTTTCGACGAGGGATTAATTTACCTTTTGCTTACTGTTTAGTTTTTTTTAACTTTATACTCATATCCAAAAGTGACCGCTTGTTTACTATCTGTTTTATGTTCTTTCTATTTTGTTTTATGAAGTCGTTCGCACGCCCTGTTCTGTGTTGTAGCGTCACGACCTCGAACAGAAATCGCCAATTTACAAAGATCAGCAAGGAGAAGGACTTTGGGGTGTGGGTGAGCAGCACGTTGAAACCGTCACACAACGTTAAGGCTGTGTACGAAAAGACGTTAAAAGTACTGCTTCTGCTGAAACGCGTGTTTGGGAGTTTCACGAAGCCGACTGTTCATCGAATAATTAATACCTACTTGACGCCCACCATGGAGTATGCGGTTCAAGCTTGGTCACCCTGGTTAAAGAAAGACATCAATCTCTTGCAGCGAATCTATCATCGGACCACGAAGCTCGTGTGCGGCTTAAAGCACAAACAATACGAAGATCGTATTGAAAACCTCAACCTCTTCGACTCTCCTTACCGACGTCTTAGAGGTGATCTGATCCTAATGTTTAACATATTGCATACCCCCAGCCATCCCCTTAATACACTATTCACACGAAAACCACCAAGAACCAGCCGGAGTCATGAGTACACAGTACTAATTCCCGACTCGCGACTGAACTGTCGAAGATATTTTTATTCTGTACGTGTATGTTTCACTTGGAACTCCCTACCCTCGAATGTTAAACATGCACCCAACTTGGACATATTCAAATCCAGCTTAGACAAATTCCTGTCGACCCATCCGAACATTGAGACTATGTATTCCACAACCTAATAACTTTGAACTCACACATCAAATCATCTCGACCCCATGGACATACATGTGCCATTCAACTGAGTGAAAACAGTTTCTATCATTTGGATTTTTACCTGATTCCCGAACTGTTCAGTAAGCAAACAAATCCCGTTTTTACTGAGATATGTTATTTGTAAATTTCCATATTTTTCTGTGGTTTTTGTAAAGCTATATGCTTTTTAGACCATTAAAATTGAATTGAATTGAATAATGAGACGAGTTTGTAAGCGTGGGCGTCAAAGTCTGTTGCAGTCCATATTTTTTAAAACGCACAGATGTGGTGTTATTTTTGTACGCAGGGAAATTACGTAAAGAAGATTGTTGTTGATCTCCTTCGGTCGATGTCGACCATGCATGTGCATTACAAACGTAAGATAGTTGAATGTTCCAGTGCTTTTCGTCGGAACAATCACTTCGGCTGCTCTCACAGCGATAAGCGTCAGTTGCACGCCAACTGGGTGAGGTATGACTCGCAGACGACTGCAGTATCTGTTATTCTCTGGCTTACAGACGATGTTTATACAGCGCCTCCAAAGTGAACAGTCACGAGAAAGTTCTTCATAACACGAAGGGCCGATGTCAAGAGGTTTCAAATCTCCTTGCAAACGTGTTTGTGTCAAAAGTGAAAAGTTATCCAAAAACTAATCGAAGCGATTTTTTCTCAAATTTTATTTTCAAGAATTAATCTCATCTTGTATTGTGGTGCTCACATCACCATCCCTTACACATCAGTACCGGTTTCAGGCTGTTTGCCATCGTCAGGTGGAGACAGTAAGATCAGGTTCAGTGAGCCTTAAAAAGGTGGTAAAGTGGTAAACAAAGTTATGCTTGTATGCCACTCTTATATAGGGTTCGTTCAACGAACCACGATGTTCAGACACAGAATCACAAAGTGATTCTTGGTCAATCACTCGAGGCGCTTATGGGTGACCAAAGAAATGTGTTGCTCACATCCCCCGCACTTACAAAGCAATACCGGATTCTGGCTGTTTGCCGTTATCAGGTGGAGACAGTAAGATCAAGTTCAGAGAACCTTGAAATAGTGGAAAACCGGTAAACAAAGTTAAACTTGTATGCAACTGTTAAATAGGGTTATTACAAAGAACCAAGATGTTCAAATACAGAATCACAAAGTGATTCATCTTGTTTTAACGCATTAACATATGCTACTGATAAACACCTCCATCATTACTGTACACTCGTTTTTACCTACTTTTATTCCGTTCCACACCAAAATATACGGAAAATCCATCTGCTGTGATTAAGCAGACGTGTACATTTATCCATCATCCACCTGTTTATCTGGATGTTAGTAATAAATATAGATTGAATATCTTTTCAATTCTAAAAAGTCACATGCAATTAATTATCAAGGGAACAAAACGCGTGATGGAACAACATAATCAGCCGTTTAATCTTTTCTAAAACTGCGCTGCGGGAGAGATTGTAACTCCCGAATCGGACTGCTTAGTCATTCGATGCGATTCGCTTGTGATGTACATCCATTCTCGATATCGACCCAAGAAGGCCAACAACAACAACAACAACAACAAACCAAAGTGTAATTGATTTGAGACATTCAAAATAAATGTATAGATTCGTGTAAGCAATGAGAAAGACAAGAACGTTCAAATTCAAGAGGAGGACAATTGAAATACATCAGTAGTTTGTGGGAGCTTGCATTTACACAGGAAAGCAACACATTACTGGACAGCCATGAGCGCTTAATCAGGAATTGATTAAGGTGGTTTGTTTTAATAAACCTATTTAACAGTGGCTTGAAAGCATAACTTTAATGGCCACTTTTACACCGTTCCAAGGGTCACTGAACCTTATCTTACTGTCTCCACCTTATGACGGCAAACAGCTAGAAACCGGTAGAGGAGGTAATTTTGGGGGAAGTAAGCAACACAGCACTTTGGTTATCCATAAGCGCCTTGATAGCTTGACAACGAATCACTATGTGATTCAGTGTTTGAACATCGTGGTTCGTTGTACGACCACTACGCAACAGTGGCATTCACGTATACACTTGTTTACCATTTATCCACTGTTTCAAGGTTCACTGAACCTAATCTTACTGTCTCCATCTGATGATGCAAACAGCCAGAAATCGATTGGGTTTGTAAGGGATGGGGACGTGAGCAATACAGTATTTTGGTCATCCATGAGTGCCTCGAGCGCTTGACGAGGACTCACGATATGATTGGGTCTTTGAAAATCTTGGATCGTTGTACGAACTCCAATATATAGTGGCTTCACATTCTAATTTTGTTTATACCACTTTCAAAACATTTCAGAATTAACAAAGGATATCTTACGCTTTTGACGCATTTTATTTTTGGAACTCTTGAGGTTTTACTGTGCAAGTATGAATATTACAAATGAACTTTGTAACATTATGACAAAAATCGTGCAAACTAGCTTTACGTCTAATTTCATCAGAACGATCGATATGACATAATCAACTCTACATCGGATTTGGTGATAAAAGTGACATTTTAATGCTTTCCATGAAACATAATCTTCATCTCTTCTAGAAATTATTTTGATAACTTATTCTCATTCGCTGAACAGTTTTATAAACACATCATTTTCCTAGGGACCTCATAGCATTATTTTTTATATTTTACTACTAACAATTTGGTGATAGTATGATAGTCAAATTTAATTCACTGGGATTCGTTAAAAACTTTTATTCATACTCTATAAACACTGTGTAAACTTAATTCCCAGATGAGGGTTCTCGTTCAATTATATATTTGAGCATTCAAATATTATTCATGTTGTTAACCAACCAGATTTACATTACATTATTATGGATTGAATCTTGTTTTCTTTTCAAATGAAATAGGCAATGTAACGATGTTACTTTAGACCAAAAACCAAGACAAATTGGTAAATTTAGTTGGAGACTCTGTCCGCGGATTTGATGGTAACCGTGGCTACAAAGAATACCCTGATTTTGTTTATAAACACCGAACATTAAAATCGCCCCTGATCAAAGAATGAGCACTTCGCTGATTTACGATGTTTATCAAGGACTCCATTTAACCTGACTGCAAGCAGTTCCATAACACATTCCACGACCGGTTTCGCGCTGGTTGGCTGACCAGACAGATGTAGTAGTATGGGGTTCCGAATGCTTCAAAACAGTAAAGGAATTACAAAGAATGTGAGCTCGGGTAAGCCTGGTACGATCAACCGGTTCAACGAAGATGAGCTAGACCAATTGGTCTGACAAACCCACATTTAAGTGCGATACCATGACATCCACCCTACGACCTGTTTCCGGCTCATCGGATAGGAATAATACGATGAGGATACACATGCACGTAAATCACTAAATGCTTGGAAAACAACGAATAATATTGCAATCCACTCGTATGTCCATTTGTTTGTGTGATGTTGGTGAATGCAAATGCGGAATTTTCGCGATAATTCGATTAGTTTTAGTGAGTCTTGAAATTATGGTGCTTGAATCCATCGCATTTACACACCACTACCGGTTTCTGGCTGTTTGTCGTCATCAGGTGGAGACTGTGAGAAAAGTTCAGTGGTAAAGTACACAATGTTATACTTGTATGCCACGGTTCTATAGGGTTCTTACAAAGAACCACGATGTTCAACTAGACAAGCACAAAGTGATTCCTGGCCAAGCGTTTGAGGTGCTCACATCCCCAGCCCTTACAATCCACAATCAGTTGCACTCTCTGTGTCTCCTCATCAGATGGAGAAAGTAAGCCTAGGTTCAGGTAACCTTGAAAAATTTGACCGAGTTTCGACCGAATACGAATGGATAAATTAAGTATGCCATGCATGAATGATCAAAGGAAAATCTACAGCAAGCCATTCGGGAATAGCTTCCCAACATTATCTCTTATATCTGGTTTCCTTGCCATGAATCGAGAACACTATTGGAATGCACTAATTTCCCTCAACAAATAATTAATCACAACGAAAGGGTAAGCAATTCTGTGTCTGCTTGTCATAAACCAAAGGATCGAATCACACATTTTAACCGTTATATCAACACATTGTAGCCCTTATATACATTTCATTTTTCATTGGTGGGAATAGTCTGAAAAAGGCTTTAAATTTTTTATCGGGAGCTATCGAGTAGACTAGTTTGTCTTGATTCGTTATACCTAACGGCATGTAAGCCTTCCGGGTTTACCGTTCCTATGTTTCCCCCAAAATTGATCACCAACATGAATGAGTAGACTTACCAAAACCTTCCCTTTGACATGTTTGTTCTTTTTTCGCTTGACCTTGAAGGACTTGTCCCACACCGTCTGGTCTGTCTCCCGATTTCTACGTCTCGACCGCCACGAAGAACAAGCGCGGCTTCTGAAGCTCAAAACGCGACGCAATCGGCTCCAAAGTGTGGTGCTGCGTTTCTTTTCGACAGTCTCGGACACCTGGCTTTGTTCCGGGTTCATTATTTGCCCGTTTGTAGTTGTAGCAACAGTCGAATTGCCGCCTAAAATGCTATGTGCTCCAAGGCCAAGTCACACACCCAAGCGATCGATAAAATGATTGATAGATTTTTAATGAAAAACAAATTAACGGCCATTGGATATCGATCCGGCGCCCGATCACAAGGGAATTCACCCAAGAAGAGTAGACGGGACACACGATATCGATTTATTGACGATTAAAAAGTAGCATTCGATACTAATTGTAAATATGTGTTGGAAAGTAGTGTGGCCTAATTAATGTAAGAGCAATGTAAGTTTTTTAATGGTTCAAAATGCATCAAGCTTGACAATAACCACGGTATGGTGAAAACTAAAATGTAAGTGTATAAAAACAAGCTAAGCAATTTGATATAAAGTATACAAGTTGTCGGGAAACGAATGATTAAATAAAAACTCGTAGAATTTCGTTTTAAACTCATGCAAGCTAGTGGAGTGTGTAACTGGGAAAAGTAGACTGTTCCAAACAAATCATGCATGCAGCCATTTGTTACATCTTTCCCACAACACATCTGCGCGGTCACCAATCTAAACTTTACAAACAGCAAAGCAGGTTGAACTGACGCAAATATGCATTTTCCGTTCGCAAAGTGCAATTGCGGAAGAGTTTAAATACTCACATGGTACAACCTGAAAACATTGACGCTTCTAAAATATCACTAGATGCCCAAATGGACAAGTACGTCTTCACATTTGACAATAATCTTTAACAATGAAAATATAGTTTGCAATGAATCGATTATAGCAAGTTTTTGGCAACGTTTCGCTTCTGAACACAGAAGCTTCGTCAGACCAAGGGTGTCGGTACGAACAGTGTTCAGGTTTAAATGGCATTTTATTGACCAATCCTGAGTTCTCTAAGATAGACATGAGAGATCAAGACAATTGATCACACCCCATAAATGCTGTGTTAATCCCTAAATTGTTTATTAAGTGTGCAGGTGTGAACAGCGTCTGCTGACATACTGCTTACGTAATCATGTGCGCATTAAAGAGAAAGAAGAAAAAGAAGATAACTTTATTCGTTAAAACGAATTTTCAGTTAATCAAAATAGTTTAAAAACAGAATTTCAATACGAATAAGAGGGACGTCAAACTTTGATGGAAAAATTTGAGATTGCCAGTCACATTCAAAATCAAAACAGTTTCGGTTTCGTCTGCAGGCATTAGGCTTTGTGATTGTGATGGATGTTGGTGAAAAGTCATGCTGCACGATTTTTAAACCCCCATGTATGAGTTTTCTCTCGCATTTTTCTGACCGGCGAAGCAAATTCCCCATCCTTCAAAATAAAAATATTTCGCAGCATTTAAAGCGTGCGGGCCATCAAATGTCCTTCGTTTACATGTTCGCGACATGTTAAAACGTTTCAAAAACAAAAGGTTCCGTGTTGACTGAAAAAATAAAAACGTATGAAAACATTAATTTTGAGCACGGCCGATTCAAAGGCCCCGCTCCAAAATTTTAAGTGTTATGTTCGTTAAGCCTTATCCGCTGCAGAACCGAACGCCAGATTGTTGAGATATCCGCCCCATCCACCTTATTCACCGTATTCGCCCCAGCCTTTGTTATTTCAACAGCCTCAGCATGGAGTCTTTCCCTATAAGGTTTCACACCCGTCTTATCACTTTCACCTTATTAAGATCTACTCTGTGTCCAGCTAGGACAGAATCCCGAACAGGTGATTGATATTCACTGGGATTGCGAGGTTGCTTTCCTACTCGTTTCCTATGTTCTTTCACCCTAGTGAAAAGTTCTCTAGACATTTGCCCAATGTAAACACCCGCGCAACCCTTGCATTTGATTTCGTAGATTCAGTTTGTCGCACAACCTAAAGGAGTTTTATCTTTGAGATGCATTAATACGGACCGGAGAGTTCTACCTCCCTTATATGTTACACGAATACCTGCGTTATTCAAGATTTAATTTATTCCTTCGGAGGCGTTTTTAGCGTACTGTGGAGATACGGGTACTTTCCACCACATACTCAAATCAAATGTCAACTATCGTCAAGAAAACAAGAACCAAAGATGTAATGCCTCCTATAATGTAATCAGCGTTCAAAAGGGACTAAAAGGACGAAGATTGTGACACAGATCATTTATTGTTCTGGGGGCTGAGAATAAAGCTCAACCTAGGCAAGAATGTTCTTTGGACACATCGATTGGGATCTGAAAATGTGGCAATGAGCCCGTTGGAAAAAGATCTTGGATTAGTGGAAACTTGAAGAATTCGATTCACTACCAGGATATACATCGACAGGCTAGTAGATTGTAAGGTATATTTCGAAGAATATTTGAAAGATTCTCGTTGATAATGTTCCCTTGGATATTGAACGTCTAAGTTATCCTTACAATGGAGTATGCGGTGGATGTGTGGACTCCTTGACCGCGAATAAATGTAGCTCTTTTCGATTAAATTTATCACCATGGTGGGTCTTTACAATGTTCCGTACAGTGAAATATTGTCACATCTGGGTCTATGTGACTTTAGCCAAGGGACAAGATATTATTCTTATCTTTAGAATTGTCTACCTCCAAGACACGTATTGCAGGAGAATGGAAAACTCTTATCTATTAGCAACATTTTGCACTTTCTGAAGTTGAATGGAAGCTTATTTCGCTCTGACCAGCTGTTCAATATATCCGAATCGATTTGTAAGCGCAAACATTCCACGCTTGACGTGATTCGCATCCAAAGTTTAGTAACATACGCAAAGAGAACCATTTTGGCTGTGACAAGATTCAGAAGGTCGTTGATGTAGACCAAAAAGAGAACCGGACCAAGTACGGAACCTTGTGGGACACCCTAGTGGCCTTATATACTATATTTTTCACCTTTTCATTCATACAGCAATACTAAAATGTTTTTAAACCACGCAAAATTGACCGGTAAACTGGCATGTGTGAAACTCATATTGCTGTGCGATTCAAACAAGCTTCCATTTTCGTTTTAGCAAAAGCAAAACCACGCGAACAAAGCCTCACTATCTCCGCCGATCTTACGAACGACTGATTCGCAGCGGAAACTTCTGTGTAGGCTGCTGGTCTGTAAAACAAACGGTTAGTATTTGTAAAGTTTAAACAAATGCCAACCTAAGAGAACTTACGTCTTATCAGAGCACCAAAAATAAGATCCCGGAGCATGTTAGGCGATACGCAATTAATCATTTGAGCGTCACCAGCCACAGCATCCAAAATGCTGTGGATACTGGTAACTTTCATGGTACGTATGATGAGATCAACAGAGTCATTGACCCAAGTAAACATTACGCCACTAACACGATTAATGACAAAACTCAGCAAATGGAAAAAATGGATTGAGCACCGCTCTTTCTACTCTAGGGACAGCAGGGTTTTACCGCGTACATTTGAGCGCTTATAAGTGATCTCACAAGTGAACAGTCTTTGAATTTTAACAGCTAAAACCAGGCCATTGCTGACGATGTGGTGAATTCCCCCCAGCTAAACAAGTTGAAGTTGCAAGCCACTGGCATGACCAACCAATCATATGTGGACGGGGTTTGAACGAAAAAGCAGGGTTTGCACGCATTTCCATCACACAGAACCCACGATGCGGAATTCTAAATTGGGAAGTGCCATTCTTCACAGTGTTATGGAAAATCCTCCGTCATTATGGTATACCATCAAAAACAGTAAATCTCATAAAAGCCTTTTATGAAAACTTTGAATGCCAAGTCGTTCACAATGGAATGTTCACTGAGAAGTTTGAGGTTCGTACGGGAGTGAGGCAAGGATGTATCCTCTCACCGATACTCTTCTCCCTAACAATAGACTGAGTTATGAGACATGTGACCGATTGCAGAGCAGCAGGCATTCCGTGGACTCCATCGGGACCGCTAGAAGACCTGGACTATGCGGATGATGTTGCCCTATTGGCATGCAAGATCAGTGACATCCAGAACAAGAGCGATCGACTATCGGCAAGACGGTGGGTTTAGAAATTAACGCTGACAAATCGGAGGTAATGCGGAAGAATGTTCCGGAGCAACCACCAGTGTTCGTGGACGGTCAACCGCCTAGTGAGGTTACAGATACAGTCTACCTTGGGAGCAAACTGACTATAAATGGTGACTATGAAGATGAGGCCAGGAGAAGGATCGGGAAGGCGAACCAAGCATTCTGTATGCTGAATTTCATTTGGAAATCCCCCGCTCTCAGCATTAACACGAAGATCAGACTCTTCAAGAGCAACGTTCTGAGTGTGTTGCTGTATGGATCGGAATGCTGGACGACGACCGCTGCCATTGAGCGCAGAATGAACGTATTTCAAACTAAGTGCTTGAGAAGGATTCTACGGATTTTTTGGCCACACACCATTTCGAATGAAGAGCTCCTGGAGGTGGTAACTACCGTAGTTAAAAGACGACGGTGGAGATGGTTGGGTCATGTCTGCAGGATGGATCCCAGTTCGCATACGAAGCTAGCCATTCACTGGCTTCCGCAAGGTAAACGAAAAAGGGGAAGTCCCGAGGAAACTTGGCGAAGAACGTTGGAACGCGAACTACATGCACAAGGATTTACGGTGCAGACGGCAACCGAAGCAGCGACAGACCGGAACCACTGGCGTGGGGTTGTCTTCGCCTCATGTGCCACCCGGCACGGAGAGGACTGAGTGATTCTTCACATTCAAGACCAAGGATTTCTGATCAAATTGCGAATAGTTGGGCAACCACGTAAAAGTTCTATTAAAGCACACTTTTGTGGGATAAAACTAATTCCAAGCATGAAGTGAAGTGGGGAATGGTAGGTTCGAGTAAATGTGTTTTCAACAGTGCATTGATGGTTTTTAGTAACATGAGACCAAAACGGAATATTTAACCTAAAAATTTGTATTTTTAGAAAATTATTTCACTCAGCAATGACGCGATTTCTGATGAATACCTGCTGTTGCAGAAAAGCCATACACGGAGCGAATAAGAGAGCTCGGATGAGAGTTTGAGGGGCGAGCTTATGACAGGAGAATGGGACTACGTGCCTGAGTAGATGGGACGCCGCATAGATTATTCGGTATGTCAGGATTAGGTGAGTTCGGATGAGTCTACGCTCCAGAATGAACAATCCAAGTCTAGTCAGTCGCTGCTCAAAGGGTACAATCCGGTAACCAATATAGTTGAGTTATCATAAATCCTTTTAAGTAGTGAGATGACTTTTTCAACCATGGTATCTAAGCTTGTGCTGTAATGTTCAATACTGGATTTACAGATGTACAATCATGCAGTACTTCTGTGTCGTGTGGCTAACACCGTGCTAAATTGATTGGCCGCCGGTAGTGAGCTGCAAGCTGAAACACGCTGGAGTCTCACTGCCATTTCTATTTTCTTTCTCGTATCTATCTAGGCCTGGGCAACCTTAGCCCATGTGCAGTCTCTGAATGTACGGCACTTTGCCTGGATTAGGCTTGTGCTTTCATAGATCATACATACATGTAATGAGTACCTTTGTCAATCAGTGCGGTGAAAAACGTCCGAAAATACGTCAGAGTAAGCAGAGTACACTGCACGGAGGCTTATATACGGACTCGTGCTGCAGAGGATTTTTCACATCTCCTTACACCCAGATACCGAGTTGACCTTCATCCAAAGTTTCGCATCATTCACATGAATCACTAGCGTTCCCTTCTCACAAAAGACGTAAGAATCCGGTCAAGAGGATCTCCGGATAGCACTGTGGGATTACCGGACACACTGATGGTCAGGTTTACAGGTGAGCACTGACGACAGCGGTGTTGTGCATATTTTTCCTCCAACAGCCTTGTGTATTTGATCACTTTGCGTTTCCGACAGCGGACTGAAAACAGCTACACCTACGCTCAGCGTAATGAGTAGAGCTAGGCTGAACAAATCCAGAGCTCAACATACGATCGTGTGACTCTATGCACAGCACCTTCAGGATCCAAGAGAAAATTTCCACAATGAGGAGCTTCCTTCACGAGATACCGAAAGACATAACCGCACACATTCGGCTCATGGTTAAAGTTAGAAGGTATGATTTAATCAATATTCGAAGCAATGTACAAACAAAAAATCCCGAGCGATACAAACGAATCACCCGAAGCGTCTAGTCTACAAACGAAGTAATACGGTGAAGGAGCAGTGTGTTTAGAAGGCGCGGAAGTCGAATGAACTGGAGTTAACATGTAGACGTGTGCGCTCGTGAGAAGTGATCATCACGAGCTGTCGGAAAACCACTACACCTGGGGACAACACGAAAACAGAGAAAATAGCGACGAAAACAATCGCGAACCCACAATAATTTTAGGTTTCAAGTGACAACTCATTCGGATGGAGAATGACAGCAGCGATGGTGGAATAAGCATTTTGTCAAGGTCAGTCACACGAGCACAAGTTGATGAAGCGGTTGTCACGAGATGGAAGTGACAACTGGCTTGAGAGAGCGTTGATATTACGCTGGAAAAATGCAACCGAAGAGTGAAGATATTCCGTTCTATTGAGTGCGAGTGGCACCGTTAGATACAGGGTCAAGGACGACCCAGGTCACCCTAATGCACCAATGGTAGAACAGAATTAAAGATCGTATATACATTGAATCTACAGAGCATGTTCCCACTATTGCGACAGTGCCGCCTTCGGTGGCTTGGTCATGTCTACAGAATGGAAAATAGTCGTATTCCGAAGGATCTACTCTATGGTGAGTTGCAATTAGGAAGTCGACCATTGGGCAGACCGCACTTGCGGTACAAAGACGTTTGCAAAACAGATATGAAAGCTCTTGACATTGACCCGGCGAGTTGGGAAGAACCTACTCTTGACCGTTCACATTGGAGGCACTGTGTAAAGCGTCGTCTGCAAGCTGGGGAGGAGCAAATAAAGCTCTTGGCTGCTGAACGCAGATCACGCCGCCGGCGTGAAACTGACGCCCTACAACCGAGTTCTGACTACCGTTGCAAGCGCTGTGGGAGAGATTGTTCCTCCCGAATTGGACTGGTTAGTCATTCAAAAAGCTATAGAACATGGACATTCATGCGATTGTGATGTACATCCATGGTCGACATCGACCGAAGGAGGCCAACAACAACAACAACATTGAATCCATGCAAAATTTAAAAACCTCCAGACGTCCCTGGACACTTCTGGATTAGCCAACCCGAGTGGAGAGAAAAACGAAACACAAATTCAACATTCATTGCTACCGGTAAAACACAGCGAGTTACAAAACACGAATTATCCGGAACCGAGCAAAAAAATCGAACCAAAGTAGAGAGAGAGAAAACACAGCCATCGAAAGGGGTTGGGTACGAAGCAAGTGAGAGGGAGAGAGCGATGGGGGTGAACCAGAGGCTAGTTACATTGTGCGCAACTGATAATCCCCATTTTGGGTGATATATCGAACCCAGGGCAGAGCATGATAGCCAGTTTTCTCCACGATTTTCAAATGATGAACCTGGGGAAGTTAAAAAAATAGGATCACGAAACACTCGCACAAAATAATCAATGGCAAGGCAGGAATGTAGGATTGAAAAGAGCAAGAGGCCGGAAAAAGAAATGCTAAACTGTCAGCACCACTGTGAGTTACCGCGGAAACTAAAGGCGCTGGGGGCAGGTAACCTGAGGTAGAAAGACGGCTTGCAAAACGAAGAGTGTGGTTCTGCGATAACAGAGAATGTCACCTGGTGCCAGCTCAATTACACACCGCAACGATGGTTTCTGTCGGTTTGCCGACATCAAGTGGAGACAATAATATCAGGTCCATGCACCTTGAAAGTTTGCAAATTGAAGAGTACTACTTTGGAGGAGTGAAGCATAAAAACATCCTCCTCCGACAATCGCGAACATGTAATATTTCAGCTCTGTAACGTGGAGAGAGCGCCAGCGATTGTCGATCGATATGCAGTTTGTCAAGGTCGGTGTAACGAGGGGAGGGCTTCAATTCAACGGAAAGGACATCCGGTACACAGATCTGTCGAGGATGATGACGTGATTTGATCATATAAGTCTCAGGCAACCATCTAGGCCTCGACAATTTGTGCAGACAGCTTGCATCGAATCGCGATCGATCATCTAATCAATCATGTAGCCAATCAACGCAGCGAGCCGGTGTTGTTTCTTTCTGTTTTTTCTACACTGTTTTCTGACCTGTCATTACCCTATCGTTTTATGGGCCCTTCGGCTTATTTTGACCTTGATTTGCTGTGCACAATTTGTCGTAATCTTGATCGCTGGGACATTTGAACTTAGCTTTGATTTTGACTTGTGTACGTAACTTGGTACGTACTCGATATTGTTTTGACATTGACCCGGATTTTAACCCAGATAGCCCCAATAATTGAGGTATGTTTTTACCATATTTGATTGCTTCAATACAGTACCGCTTTTGTAGACAAATCCTCGTTGGGTTCTGATATACCTGGGGGGTTCAAATACAATCAAAATCCGGAGACTACCAAAATTTGGCTACCTAGCCTACGACCTTGGCGTCAAGGTCAGAGAAGGAAACAACCAATGAGGTAAACGATCGGATGTTCGGGGGTCTTGTAAAGATATAAATATGTTGTTACACTTCACATTACGGTTACGTTCGGCCTTCTTGATTGGGCGTTTGGGATAGCAGGAGGTGACAGCAAGAAGTATTTGTGAGCAGACAATTGAGGAGCCAGCCATAAAATTCAGCTTCACAACATTAAGATAGGCGTGGGTTTTATTCTTTGTCAAGTGTGCAATAAACGCGTTTGATCAATGAGCGTTCTCTAGTATTGTGAGATTTGTAAGCGAACGTGATTAGGGTTGGATTCACGGGTCAATTAAGACACAATAGACTGTGTATGTGCTTGAGAGAAATGCCGGTAGAGGGTGACGTGCTTGATCGAGTGTTCTCGAAGCATTTGAAAATGTTAGGACAGCATATGCGGGCTGTGCTCAATGGATCTGACGAAATCGATTCTAAATCTTTCACCATTTACACTACTAATAAGTAGCATGTTGTGATTAATTTACAACGCGAATTAAACAGTCGTCAAACGAGCCAAGTTTGATTTCTAAACCGCACCAACGATGAAATCTTTCAAAGCGTAGATATATTGCACGCTAACAACCAAACCTACACTAAACACAGTTTCGTACGGGCATTGAGTGACGGCACGTGGAGTCGAGGGAAGGAAGTACAGAGCCAGCGCTTGCATGGACGAAACGCAAAGCTGACAAGATGATTCGAAGATGAATTATAATCAATATGGCAGTGCGTTGCCGCCAAACGCTCTTGAGAAAAACGCCTGCGGTGACTCTTGAATATGATCTTGACTTCAACATACACAGTGATTCTTACTAAGATTTCATAGGTGCTGCGATCAACAAATAAAGACAGCGAGATTATGCTCAGTGAACTTCGGGGCGAGCGGTAAAGGATTTCGGCTTCGGCTCAATCATTCAACAAGGTTCGTGGAACACACTACGATGCTCTCGCACACAAACAGAGGGACCGGTTGGCACGAAATCGGTTGACTACCAGGATTGTT
>JACCGJ010020140.1:0-44564 GCA_013407085.1 Atriophallophorus winterbourni
AAATTCAAGTCAAAAATCAGTAGTTTATGAAAGTCGGAAGTAGACAAGAAAAATAAGAATTTCAAAGCTATCTGACACTAAAGGTGCTCTTACACCCACCAAAGTCTGCAATGGAGTCAAATGTGTAATCAACTTACCTAAAGGTAAATGTCTGCAGCCTACAAATTCGTATTTAAAGCAAAACAAAAGGACAATGAATAAAGCAAGTGACGTTATTCAAGTGGCGAGTACACGCTAAGTCCGTATCACCACCACTGGAAAAGTGGCTTTTCTATAGGGAAACACGTTGCTGGACAAAGGGACCCACCATGTCCCTCCTGGTTCTGCAACTGTCCCCTACAATAAGCTCATTCATGTTATTCCACCCGAACGAGCCTTGTGTATTGCATCCTCAAACAACGATATTTCGCGCCATCTAAACAAGTATAATCTACAAAATATTATTGTATCCAGTTTTCGAAACACAAATAGTTCATCAGGTACACAACCATACGGCTTACGCCAATCATACGGATTGTCATGCTGACCATCTGTTGCCCCAATTAAGGCTCGTTCAGTATCATGTGAACCAGGCCTACATTTCATTTGGGCTGATCTGGTGTCAGGTGAGCCAGGCGTGCTATCCATCTGATCCGAATTATTGTCGGGAAATTCAGTCGCAAAATACGACTGAGCTAATTCAGTGTCAGGTAATTCAGCTTTCCGACAACAACCGACAACACAAACGTCAAGATTCTTCAACTTAACATCAATAGGAACTATTTCCTGACAATCAACGAGGCTAACAGGCCTTGCTATGTAATCACTTATGCAACCGCTGCACACATGACCAAATCTGATCCAATCAATACGCACTCGACGTAACACAAATTTTGTGAGTTGCTGAAACGTGACGTCTAATTCTTCGCAGGATATAGCGTCCTTCAAATCAGCCCATTTTTGCTGGAACGCAGTCGGTAAAATGTGCACAATATACTCCAAAGTGGTACTTGCGTTCAAAACCGACTGGCACTCTAATAGAGTGAGTTCAACTTGACATTTATGCATTGACGAAGCAGGAATCGCGAAGTCTTCTGAATGGCCAATCAATCGTCAGGCCTCTCCGAATAACTTATCTAAAACTGAGTGGGCCACAGTACAAGCTAGGTCTGAAGCTCGTCTATGACAGGTGCCATGAGTTAATTTAGAGATTGTACCATGAGCAATCGCTAAATCCTTCCCCCATTCAAGTTCCGTTTTAGAAGGAGCACAGTCGCAGTCGAGTACATGTCTACAAACAGATGGAGATTCAAATTCGTCCGCACCATTGTGACTATCTTTTACGGACCTAACCGAACCGCGCACTAACCTTGCTAAACGTTCAGGCATCATAGATGTACAATAATGATTTCAAAACACAAAATAAAGGAACGTCACCAGGAGTTCAACAAAATTCTCCAAAAGAATCGAGCTCCAATTTTCGAATCCGCGCAGATTCACGCAATTCTGAGGACGAAGTTGAGCAGTGGATGCACCAATTTAAATACTGCTTCGATTGTAACGAACCAAATAGTATTTTCTCCGAGACAAATACGAGAACGAAACAGAACAGAATGGCGGCACGAAGATCCAAGTTGATCCTTGTTCAAATAGGCAGACGATCCAAATTCACCGTTAACAATTGAGCAATTCAATTTTCTGTTTCTCCAAATAGAACAATCCGAGTTGAGAACTGTAACGACTAAAGTCGCTGTTTAACGCGTAGACCACCCGTTTCTTAGTTCGACAATTCAAAACAATCATTCCAGTTTACTACGGTTCTATTAACAAGATTGATAGACAATAACGATGGACAAACCTCAACTGTACCGGGTTGTACAAATGATGTGAGCCAAAAATGCTCAAACGTTCCGAATGACAACAATAAATTCAGCCAATGCTGACAAGATAGACTGCTAAATTATAAATGCAAAGGGATAAAATTACCGTCAAAAATGTTTAACAAATTCTAGACACCCAAATTGGTGTCAAACTCCAAGTGCCCAAAATGGCAACCAAATTCAACAACAATGTCCGACAATTGCATTAATGATGAATTAAAACAAAAGGTTTACCAAATATGTGAAAAAAAGATTTCCAAAAAGACAATTACAAAAAGCAAGGTTTAACATCTTGATTATAAAAAATAATAAACAAAACCGAATTCAAGTTACAAAAAGCAGTATTTTATAAAAGTCAAAGTAGAAAGGAAAAAGAAAAATTTCAAAGCTACATGACACTTAACATGTCTCTTACACCTCCCACCAAATTCTTTTATGGAGTCAAAATGTGTAATCAACTAAGCTAAAGTGTCTGCAACCAACAATTCGTAAAGCAAACAAAAGGACAATTGAATAAAGCAAGTGAATTCATTTAGTGGCGAGTCACACACGCCACGTCGCATCACCATCACTGGACACTTGTGGCTTTTTATAGGGAAAACGTTTGCTAGACAAAGACCCACCACGTCCTCCGGTTCTGCCACTGTCCCATACAATAAGCTCATTCATGTTATTCCACCCGAACGAGCCTTGTGTATTGCATCCTCAAACAACGATATTTCGCGCCATCTAAACAAGTATAATCTACAAAATATTATTGTATCCAGTTTTCGAAACACAAATAGTTCATCAGGTACACAACCATACGGCTTACGCCAATCATACGGATTGTCATGCTGACCATCTGTTGCCCCAATTAAGGCTCGTTCAGTATCATGTGAACCAGGCCTACATTTCATTTGGGCTGATCTGGTGTCAGGTGAGCCAGGCGTGCTATCCATCTGATCCGAATTATTGTCGGGAAATTCAGTCGCAAAATACGACTGAGCTAATTCAGTGTCAGGTAATTCAGCTTTCCGACAACAACCGACAACACAAACGTCAAGATTCTTCAACTTAACATCAATAGGAACTATTTCCTGACAATCAACGAGGCTAACAGGCCTTGCTATGTAATCACTTATGCAACCGCTGCACACATGACCAAATCTGATCCAATCAATACGCACTCGACGTAACACAAATTTTGTGAGTTGCTGAAATGTGACGTCTAATTCTTCGCAGGATATAGCGTCCTTCAAATCAGCCCATTTTTGCTGGAACGCAGTCGGTAAAATGTGCACAATATACTCCAAAGTGGTACTTGCGTTCAAAACCGACTGGCACTCTAATAGAGTGAGTTCAACTTGACATTTATGCATTGACGAAGCAGGAATCGCGAAGTCTTCTGAATGGCCAATCAATCGTCAGGCCTCTCCGAATAACTTATCTAAAACTGAGTGGGCCACAGTACAAGCTAGGTCTGAAGCTCGTCTATGACAGGTGCCATGAGTTAATTTAGAGATTGTACCATGAGCAATCGCTAAATCCTTCCCCCATTCAAGTTCCGTTTTAGAAGGAGCACAGTCGCAGTCGAGTACATGTCTACAAACAGATGGAGATTCAAATTCGTCCGCACCATTGTGACTATCTTTTACGGACCTAACCGAACCGCGCACTAACCTTGCTAAACGTTCAGGCATCATAGATGTACAATAATGATTTCAAAACACAAAATAAAGGAACGTCACCAGGAGTTCAACAAAATTCTCCAAAAGAATCGAGCTCCAATTTTCGAATCCGCGCAGATTCACGCAATTCTGAGGACGAAGTTGAGCAGTGGATGCACCAATTTAAATACTGCTTCGATTGTAACGAACCAAATAGTATTTTCTCCGAGACAAATACGAGAACGAAACAGAACAGAATGGCGGCACGAAGATCCAAGTTGATCCTTGTTCAAATAGGCAGACGATCCAAATTCACCGTTAACAATTGAGCAATTCAATTTTCTGTTTCTCCAAATAGAACAATCCGAGTTGAGAACTGTAACGACTAAAGTCGCTGTTTAACGCGTAGACCACCCGTTTCTTAGTTCGACAATTCAAAACAATGATTCGAGTTTACTACGGTTCTATTAACAAGATTAATAGACAATAACAATGGACAAACCTCAACTGTACCGGGTTGTACAAATGATGTGAGCCAGAATGCTCAAACGTTCCAAATGACAACAATAAATTCAGCCAATGCTGACAAGATAGACTGCCAAATTATAAATGCAAAGGGATAAAATTACAGTCAAAAATGTCTATCAAATACTAGACACCCACATTGGTGTCAAAATCCAAGTGCCCAAAATGGCAACCAAGTTCAACAACAATGTCCGACAATTGCATAAATAATGAATTAAAACAAAAAGATTCACCAAATATGTGAAAAGAAGATTTCCAATAAGACAATTACAAAAAGCAAGGTTTAACATCTTAATTGTGAAGAAATAATAAACAAAACCATATTCAAGTCACAAAAATCAGCATTTTATAAAAGTCGTAAGTAGAAAGGAAAGAGAAGAATTTCAAAGCTACATGTCTATTACACCTCCCACCAAATTCTTCCATGGAGTCAAAATGTGTAATCAACTTAGCTGAAGTGTCTGTAACCTACAATTCGTAGAGCAAACAAAATGACAATAGAATAAAGCAAGTGACTTTATTTAGTGGCGAGTCACACGCGCCACGTCGCATCACCATCACTGGACACATGTGGCTTTTTATAGGGAAAACGTTTGCTAGACAAATACCCACCACGTCCTTCGGTTCTGCCACTGTCCCCTACAATGAGCTCATGCATGTTATCCCACCCGAACGAGCCTTGTTTATTGCATCCTCAAACAACGATATTTCGCGCCATCTAAACCAGTCTAATCTACAAAAATGTATTGTATCCAGTTTTCGAAACACAAATAGTTCATCAGGTATACAACCGTACGGCTTACGCCAATCATACGGATTGTCATGCTGACCATCTGTCGCCCCAATTAAGGCTGGTTCAGTGTCATGTGAACCAGGCCTACTTTTCATCTGGGCTGATTTGGTGTCAGGTGAGCCAGGCGCTCTCTCCATTTGATCCGAATTATTGTCTGGAAATTCAGTCGCAAAATCCGACTGAGCTAATTCAGTGTCAGGTAACTCAGCTTCCCGACAACAACCGACAACACAAACGTCAAGTTTCTTTAACTTAACATCAATAGGAACTATTTTTTTGACCATCAACGAGGCTAACAGGCCTTGCTATGGAATCACTTATTCAACCGCTGCACACCTGACCAAATCTGATCCAATCAATACGCGCTCGATGTAACACAAATTTGGTGAGTTGCTGAAACGTAACGTCTAATCCTTCGCAGGATATAGCGTCATTCAAATCAGCCCACTGTTGCTGGAACGCAGTCGGTAAAATATGCACAATATATTCCAAAGTGGTACTTGCGTTCAAAACCAATTGGCACTCCAATAGAGTGAGTGCAACTTGACATTTATGCATTGACGAAGCGAGAATCACGAAGCCTTCTGACTGGCCAACCAATCGTCGGGTCTCTCCAAATAACTCATCTAAAACTGAGTGGGCCACAGTAAAAGCTAGGTCTGAAGATCGTCTATGACAGGTTCCATGAGTTAATTTAGAGATTGTAGCATGATCAATCGCTAAATGCTTTTCCAATTCAAGTTCCGTTTTAGAAAGTGCACAGTTGCAGTCGAGTCTATGTCTACCAACAGATGGAGATTCAAATTCATCCGCACCATTGTGACTATCTTTTAGGGACATAACCGAACCACGCATTAACCTTGCTAAACGTTCAGGCATCATAGATGTACAATAATGATTTCAAAAAAACACAAAATAAATGAACGTCATCAGGTGTTCAACAAAATTTTCGAAAAAATTGGAGCTTTAATTTTCGAATCCGCGCAGGTTTACGCAATTCTGAGGACGAAGTTGAGCAGTTGATCGAACAAGTTGAATACTGCTTCGATTGCAACGAACCAAATAGTATTTTCTCCGAGACAAATACGAGAAGGAAACAGAACAGAATGGCGGCACGAAGATCCAAGTTGATCCTTGTTCCAATAGGAAGACGATCCAAATTGACCGTTTCCAATTGAGCAATTCAATTTTCTGTTTCTCCAAATAGAACAAACCGAGTTGAGAACTGTAACGACTAAAGTCGCTGTTTAACACGTAGACCACCCGTTTCTTAGTTCGACAATTCAAAACAATGATTCGAGTTTACTACGGTTCTATTAACAAGATTAATAGACAATAACAATGGACAAACCTCAACTGTACCGGGTGGTACAAATGATGTGAGCCAAAAATGCTCAAATGTTCCAAATGACAACAATAAATTCAGCCAATGCTGACAAGATAGACTGCCAAATTATAAATGCAAAGGGATAAAATTACCGTCAAAAATGTCTATCAAATACTAGACACCCAAATTGGTGTCAAAATCCAAGTGCCCAAAATGGCAACCAAATTCAACAACAATGTCCGACAATTGCATAAATAATGAATTAAAACAAAATGTTCACCAAATATGTGAAAAGAAGATTTCCAATAAGACAATTACAAAGAGCAAGGTTTAACATCTTAATTATAAAGAAATAATAAACAAAACCAAATTCAAGTCACAAAAATCAGTATTTTATAAAAGTCGGAAGTAGAAAGGAAAGAGAAGAATTTCAAAGCTACAGGACACCTAACATGTCTCTTACACAACATACGTTTTCTCCGTTTCAATGACGTACAAAAGTTTCTCGGTAGCCGATAATTGTCATAGTCAGTGGTGTTTTCCGGCTTACAAATATCGACCAGAGCAAAAATTTCAGAAGCTCCTTGTTAAACCACGAGGGACCTTTCGCCTTACGACGACGTGTGGACAACAGAATAGCAACCTTAATAGTTGTCCAGATATTTATCGAATCACCAGCAAACAATCTTGAACATCAGCTGATTGATCGAGAGACCAATCGAGAGATGAAGCAACATCCCTTAACCGAGGGAAACCATACGTTGCGCGTCTAATGTTTCTCGATCTTTTCTCCCATAGGCGCCGTCGTTTAAGAGGCGAGTTAATAGAAATCTTTAAGATCTTGAAGAATTTGAGTGGTGTGCCAATGAACGACTTCTTTACCTTAAGCCCCGAGCTGGGCACCCTGCGCCATTCACTTAAAATTGCTAAGAAACGATGTCGGCTAGACTCCAGGAAACACTTTTTCAGCCTTAGGGTTGTAAACTTCTAGAACATTCTTCCAGAAGAACTTATATCCTGCAGTACTGTTTCGAGTTTTAAGCAGGGTTTGCACCGCAACTGGGGTAAGTTTTTTTCCTGAATACTCTTCTTAATTGCTATAGAAGCTTAGGTATTTCATCTTTTAGCGTTATCCCGTAAAAAAGTAAGGGCTAGAGTTCTCTTGGTTTTTATTTATTAACACAATGCTACTTTAGCTGACATCTAAGCGTGCTGGTAAAGAGAAACTGCTTTTTCTTTTTTCCAGTATCGGCTATAACGCAGTGCTTCCTAAATACAACCTGAATAATCTCTTGGCGTCGCAACCATCGAAGATTTCAAATAGACAAAAAGAATGAACGTGTTGACAATAGTGGGTGATTCTCTGCAGCTTTTCACCGAAATAAATTCTGGACGCTCGATTGGCTCGTTAGCCACATACTGTCCGTCACAACTGAATGAAATGAACTGAAAACTTTTCCTCGGCCTGGTGTTTAATTGACCTTGAACAAAGTGCGCTCAATTTCGTGCCTAATTTGCATTTTCGTCATCTGATCAAAGTGAACAAGGCACTGTAACGGCAAGTTTAAACATGTCTGGAAAAAGATATTCCATACTTAGACCGAAACAGTACATGTGTAAAACAGAGTTTAAATGCTTAACAATGGCATCATTTTTAACGGATTTGTCGCTGCCGGTACACCAGTCCGTAGATGTGTGCTGGGACAGTCTTAAAAGTTTATCATATCGCAGTACGGCAAGCATATAACGGTATTCTATGGTAAACGTTATCTCCACTACCAATTTTGGCTAGGCTGTAAAGGGGTGTAGCATTGAAATAAAAAGTCTATCTAACTACTTTTAATTTAGTCAATGCGTCAGTGAGCTAGTGGTGTATTGGTCATGTGCTTCGCCTAAGTGTCCTGAGGTCGCAGGTTCGAGTCTCGGTGGCGGAATTATTTTCTGAAAATTATTCGTCATCGGATTGAAGACACATCATTTTTTCCAAATAGGATTTTCTAACTTTTATCTCTCTTATCTTAATTTTGATTTCTTCCAAAGCAATCTCCCTCTCCCATTTTATCCGCTCCCTTGATTTTCTTTTCATTTCCATTTCGTTGTTTTGCATCTGCTGGTTCAGCGAAACGGTGCACGAATGGTTGCAGAGATTGAGAAAAGGAACTGTGGGAGAGTCATTAGTGAGAGTGTCATTAGGAAACGTATCAAAAAATGGATCCAGCTCATCAAAGCTGGAACTTTCCTTGAGCACTGCACCCGCTATTACTTGTAGTTTGTTAGTAGGCATTTATTTTATTTATTCATTTATTTTCATTAACAATTATCAACCAGTGGTTTGTTTGAACTTCTGTCGCTTTGGACAAAATTGAAATTGAGATAAGGGATATAGAAGTTAGACAACGCTATTTGTAAAAAATGATGTGTCTTAAATCCGATGACGAATTATTTACAAAAAATAATTTCGCCACAGGGACTCGAAGCTGCGACCACACGACTGCAAGGGTAGTAGTTTTAACTTCTACCGTATTCTATCGGAAAGCAATTGCAAGCAAGCTACCATTGTTTGATAGGAAATTGTCGAACTAATCGACATTCCGAGAGAGCTTATGGGATACATTCCGCAAATCTCAATGCAAATCTGACTATGAAAATTATAAAGCACTGCTAAATCGGTGCAATTCTTTCATACTGAAAAATAAGTAATACGAGTCTGCCCTCATTTAAACAGCCCGCACCGGACCAAAACGAATTTACGGTTACATAAATCAACGCATTCGTTCTGAAAATCAGCCCATCCGCACTAGAATACGGTGACGGTAACTTAATATTCCCAGATGGTGAACGAGCTACACTACTGGATGATCACTTTTTTCCGTATTTAACCACTCTCCAAGTCATTCGTTGTCACAGAATTCCTCGAATGATGTAATACTCGATCGTTTCACACGTACCCCTTCCAAAATAGAGTATATAATCCAGACTCAAGAAACCTGCGAAATTCCAAGGTCCAGTTAACACACATTTCTCTTAAATCTCTGGCCCCGATTATCTCTTATCGTTTATGTATTTTATTCAATAAGCCACTTTTAGATGGCGTTGGTATACTTGTGATTTCGCGTGCAGTAAGCTCTCTTTTAGACTGGATTGCCGTCAATAGCAGGATGTGTGCCGTCCGACTAGCTACTTCTATCAACACTACTTCCCAAACTGAAAGTAAGTGCAGCATGTTCATAGTTGCCACTTATGCTCCGACTAATAGTAGCATTGATGACAGCAAAGATATTTTCTACGAGAAACCCTATAGACTTTTACGATGCGCAAAGAGTTATGATCTCATTGTTCGTACTGAGGATATGAATGCTCAACTTGCTCGTCTAGGTGTTACTGAGCAACAACTCGGTGGTTCATTCAATCTTGATGCTCAGCGAACCGATAATGATAAACGCTTTCTTCACCTAGTATGGTATGGTATGAAAGCACAAGCCTGATCCAGGCAAAGTGCCGCACAGTCGGAGACTGCACGTGGGCTAAGATAATGTCCTGGTTGCCCACGCCTAGACAGATATGAGGGGGGGAATTCAAATAGAAATGGTAGTGAGACTCCAGCGTGTACTCGCACTGAGGGTGAGGAAAGCTTTTTATGATGTGTGATAGTGCATGACCCTAGGTTGCTGTTATGTTGATGTCGCTCTATTCGTTCGCAACACTTGCTTAAATGCATGTTAGATTCGAGATGTCTTCCCTTTATCTCAGTACGTCTGTGTCCAATTTTTTATAGGTCCAGTAGCTTTTTGGGTCCCATCCTGCCTCATGGCTTTTAGAATTTTTTACTATGTCATGGTTGTATGGCAGTTAAGCACTTGAAACTTGCAATACGACCTATCTGAAAAGATCATTTGATGGTTCCGTTCTTTAATAATCAGTCGCAAGTGCCGCTTCAAGTTGAATGCAACTGTTAGCGGTGTTCCGCAAGGCAAAGTTCTGGGCCTGTTATTGTTCCAATTGTACATCAAAAACCTCCACAGTGACTTACTATCATCTTGCCTGTTATACGCTGATGACTTGAAACTTTGTAGAATTATGTGAAATTTAAGTGATGTGGCTCATTTTCAAAACGATCTCAACCGGCTCCTCCACTTGTCCAAATCAGCGAATCATTTGTAAACATTTACCCGAACGTTCATACCTCATAGGTGATACTTCGCTTGAGATTGTTCGATGTGTGGCGTTTTTATTTTCAGACGACCTGAAGACCAAATCAAATACTGACTCTGTTCACCGTAACAGCCTTCGAATGTTGTGGTCAGTTAAGCGTAGATTGCATGTCTGATTGGAAGAAATTATACGATATATATCCAACCCTCATATACCCTCGATTTGAAAATAGAGCTCCGGCATATTTTCCGATAACAGCATCTCCTCGAAAAAGTTCAACACTTGTCTACTCGGATGATACGATCCTTGCGCTATTATACTTACGATTTTTGATGTCGTACACTCGGATTACATGCTTTGGCATATCTTCGAATGCTAATCACGGTGTTTCAGATCATTTTTCATGGACATATACCCTGTTTGCGCTGCTTTTATGAAATCAAAGAAGCGCATATCGGAGGACATCCATAAAAGCTTCGAAACTTGACCATGTCTCACACTTCATGTTTTTTTGAGAGGTGCGTCATCAACCAGTGGAACCCACTCCCAGCCAGTGTTGTACGCAGCAGTTTGTTGAAGGATTTAAAAACTAATTTGGAACTCACTTTTGAACAATGTTGTACACTACAATTCGTTAAGGAATTTGAAGATGAATTTGGATGAATACTTTAATAACTTGTTTTTGTGACAACCCACGGTTATTTACCTTAACTTTCGTTGTATATTTCCATAAAACTCCGATGAGACTGTATTGAACTTTTGTTCTTCTATTGTTACTAATAAATGATTTTGATTCTTTATGGCGTTATCTGTCTGAGTAGCAGCCACAATTTCCTGAACCAATGCCGGTAATTGGTTTGAGGTAGCCTGATAAGCATGTCGATCTGCGTCAAAATCGAACCAGCGATTCTAGCATTTAGGTGCATCTGGTGAGTTGGGATCAGCGTCGAAGAATCTTTGTCGTATTGCTTGATCCATCGTGTTCTAGTTGGTAGAGTTGAGTCCAAACGGAAGTCGCGTTTATCTAGATTAAGTAATGCTTTACTTATCTAGAACGAGTGTATATGTGGTAAAATATAAAACGGATGTGCAATCGTACAGTACTTCTGTGCTGTGCGGCTAACATCGTGCTAAATTGATTGGCCATCGGTGGTGAGCTGCATGCTAAAACAGGCTGGAGTCTCACTACCATTTCTATGTTCTTTCTCATATTTGTCTAGGCCTGGGCAACCTGACAGTATCTTAGCCCACGTTCAGTCTCTGACCGTATGGCACTTTGCCTGGATCAGGCTTGTGCGTTCATTCATTCATTCAAAATATAAAACTTTAGTAGGTGTGTATAGATAGTACAGTACAAGCGAGCAATAATTACGACATGATAGCTATATATACAAAAAGGTATTGTATTAAGCATGTACCTGCAAAATTATTTCGTTGCATACGTCTTTCAGCTTGAAATTTCGTGGCTTATTTCTGATGTCATACACGGCTTGTCCAC
Organism: Atriophallophorus winterbourni; assembly: GCA_013407085.1. NCBI lineage: Eukaryota > Metazoa > Platyhelminthes > Trematoda > Plagiorchiida > Microphallidae > Atriophallophorus > Atriophallophorus winterbourni. Next base: position 11,804 of record JACCGJ010020140.1, read on the forward strand.
CACTTCACCGCGTTTCCGACCACTTTGCTCAAGTTGCTAAACAGCCGTCACAATCAGATTATTTTACATTTGCCGTTTTGTGTGATCCTCAGTTGGGCCTGCTTGAACGCTACGTGGAAAAACGCCCATTGCCACACAAATGGGATCGTGAATTGGCATTGGTTCAAAGGGCAATTTCTGTGTTGAATCGGTTAGAACCTCGGCCTACTTTTGTCGTTGTCTGTGGCGATTTAATAGACGCACAACCAGATATGATTTATCGCAAAGAACAAACTGACGATTTGCTACAAACGTTTAAAAACCTGAATTCAGATATCACTCTTTTCACCTTGCCTGGAAATCATGACGTTGGTGATAATCCGACAGAGGAGAATATCAAACTACACGTTCGTGTCTGGGGCGATGATTATTATCACTTTATCGTTAATAGAACAAAATTTTTGGTATTGAACACCCAGTTGTTGTGGAATGATTCAAACTGCAAGGAAAGTAGCCAAGTATTTCAGGAATGGTTGCGTAAGCAACTGACTGAAACATCGGAAAATGAAGTCGTCAATTCAATTGTTCTTCAAGTGAGTTTCAGTTACCTCGATGTAATTGGATTTTTTATGTTTAGTTGCTCATCCCACAAGTTATGTTTACTTTACGGTGTAATAAACTAGCTGTTTCAATCTTGTTTAACACCATTCTTATCGGCATCTTATGTGAGAGCCCAAACGTATTAAAAATTCCTCACAAGTATTACCTGAGTGTATCACGGGATTCAATGGCAAATAACCTCATTAAGGATTGGACGGGGAATTATTTGTTTAATTCACTCGTGTCTTGCCTAATACTACAATACAAACTCGGTTTGTAATTAAATTAAATTATTAAATTGTTTGTCCGCTGTGTCATCGTGTGTCTTCTTGCTGCAGATAGTGGCGAATTTTGTCATTGGGAGTTGAACATTGTGTATTATAATTCAACTTTACACACCTCTCTGAATTTGACCAAATTAGATGCCACGGATGTGCAATAAGCACGGATGTGCAATCGTGCAGCATTTCTGTGCTTTACGGCAAACATCGTGCTAAATTGATTGGCCAACGGTAGCGAGCTGCATGTTAAAACACGCTGCAGTCTCACTACCATTTCTATTTCTATTCCCCCCTTCATATATGTCTAGGCCTGGGCAATCTGACAGTATCTCAGCCCGCGTGCAGTCTCTGACTGTGCGGCACTTTGCCTGGATGTCACGCTCATTGTAGCTTCTTACGATTACAGTTATGGACAACAAATTTGTTAGAAAAGAATTATGTTTTTAGTACTTGTCTGCTAGTACAAGTACTAAAAACATAATTCTTTTCTTTTGCCTGGGCAACCTGACAGTATTTTAGCCCACATGCAGTCTCTGACTGTACGGCACTTTGCCTGGATCAGGCTTGTACTTTCATACATACATATATACTACGGTAGTGAGCTTCATGCTGAAACACGAGGGAGTCTCACTACCATTTCTATTCCCCCCTCATATCTGTCTAGGCCTGGGCAACCTGACAGTATCGTAGCCCACATGCAGTCTCTGACTGTACGGCACTTTGCCTGGATCAGACTTGTGCTTTCATACCATACCATACATACATACTTGTCTGCTATTGTTCACGCTGGTTGTTCGTGCTGTTTGCTTTAAATTTTAAACTAATTCGTTCGGGTAACACCTGATTCACGAGAAAATCATTAAGTTTTCGCTTTTTAAATGACTTCTACCGATCAAGTTTTAATCGGTGAAATTTTCATCATTTGTTATTAACCCATTAGTGTCACACGTTTGCAGGTCCATCGTCGTCTCACTTTGATGTCAATCTAGAACTAATCAATAGCTTCATATATCCCAAAAGTGCCATTTTTGCTAGCGGTTGTTTAGAAGACGGGATTTCACGAGGTGCGGGAAAGGCAATTTCAGCGTTTGAGGTAGAAGAAGAATGAAAAAGAATGTAAATCTTTTTTCGAAAATATTAAAAAAATTCAGCTCTACATTAATGTTTTATACAAAAAGACAGTACACGATTGGAATATGTTTGGGACCGATCGTATATTCATAATGCAAAGAAATTTGAGTGCAATCAGCTAGAGCAGTTTTGGGTAACGTTTCACTTCTGACACAAGCTTCGTCAGACCAAGGGTGATAGTCAGGACAGGGAACATGATTAACTAGTAGTCAACTCCCCACCACTGATTTAACCTTACCGCTAAACAGCCTACATTACGCCCACGGTGTGTCACGTCTCGTATGCATGACCAGGATCACTGGTAGATTTGCCTACTAGTGTGTATCCATATCAATCTAATACAAGTGAATACGGTCAAGGTCGGTTGACACAGCGGCCTACGCGTAAAATTTCATAACTAACAGGGCTAAGGTGAAGCTATTTTTGATCAAAAAAATCTAATTTGTCTTTTTGTCTGTATAATTGCTCATTAAATACGAAGTGGTTCATGCTGCCTTATGTCCGATGCTAGCTAAAGTCCGTACATTAAACGCCGCTAATTTGAACAGTATGTTCCGGCGGAAAACGTTATGGAGGCATTCGAAGCAGGCAAAATATTCGAAGTGGCTAAATTGTGAGAACTTGATGAACAAGCTGTGCTTCTGTCAGAGCTACTCAAAGATCGGAAAACGGTTATTAATAAAGTTTGCATCCAGTGTGAGATCATAGAGGTTGAGAGCACGGGATCTGTCATTTTTAGCTGTATTTTCACAGTTGCTTGTGTGGCGTGATACTACCCGGTTGTCCCGGCCCATGTATGGTGTTGGCTTAGAACCCCCCACCCGAAGCCTTAGGCTGTAAGGCTTAACCACTAGGCAGTGGGTTGAGACTGATTTTCTCTCCCCTCTATCCATCAACCTTCCTGGTATGAGTAGCTCTGATGGCACCAAAATACACCACCCAGTATAGCTCAATTGGTCCAGTCACAGCGCGTTAGTACACCCGTGTTTTGAGTTTTTCGCCTCCCCAGATTGTTATCTTCCACATGGAGCCTATATCTTCTTTTCTTTGCGAAAACCGAAAAATCGTGAATGTTTACGTCCCCTACCTCGCCAAATATCTGGCATACCTACCTGATAGCTCTTATGAAAGTAATTACAAGAATAACTATTTGGGACCCTTCATATATCCTTCATCCTCATAATGTATTCGTTAGCCATTTTTACCTAGATTTTGTATGGTTAAATCAATTTGATCGATAAAAATTGGTTCACGCCAGGAAGCTATCGCGTATACTTCTTATTCAGTTTATATTCAACTTTGCATCACCGCCACTTGACTACACAAGATAAATAAAAAACACAAAGAAGTTTTCATTTTTTAAAAATTCATTTTCAGCACATACCGTTTTTTGTCAACGCTGTCGGAGAGGCAGATGACTACTTCAACATACCCCAACGGCATCGCACAGCGCTTTTATCGAACCTTTATCAAGCTGGTTTTAGATACGTTTTTACCGGGCACCTTCACCGAAACAACGTGCACACCTGGGCTCCAACACCGGGTCTGGAACCGATGCATCTCGTGAGTACCACATCTACTGGCGTGCAACTGGGATCCGACCAAGCGGGGTTTCGATTGGTACGAGTCCATAACGATGGAACAGTGAATCATAAATACTGGTCATTCGACGAATTAGAAGGAATCCTTGATAATGGGCATCAACCTGATTTTTGACTTCATCCGGTATATCAAATGGCTGGATACCTTACATCAAAACGTTTCATGTAATGTTTCTAAAATTTGTTTATCTTTTTATTTCCCGAAAGATATCGTTTGGCAAACACGAGCATTTTTGTATCGTTAATTTTTGTTCATATAATTGCTGGATACGAATATCTTTTGTTTACAGTTCAGCTTTTTCGATTATATAACGAACTAAATTGCTATAGTATAACATTGGTATTTTGAGTCTGGTTTTGTATGACTTAGGGTTTGCATGCGTGCACGTTTTCAATCTCAGGACTTTTCGTGGAAATTTATGGGAAAGTTAATGTTTTTTAGAACTTGGTTAGGCCTCCTCAATATTCAGGATTTTTTGCTAATCATCTCTCATAAAGGCGTCTCCTGAAGCCTTTCTTCATTGCCTCAAAGTTTAATATTCGAGTTATTTCCTTTATTGCCTGGACTTCCCTGGAATGTATCACTATATATGAAAAGATGTCCACTTGATAAAGGTTATTAGTTTGCAACACATACTCCAGAGAACTGCATGCTATTCAGGTTTGCAGCCAGCCAGCACATGTGCTACTGCTTCTAGAGAACTAGTTTTATGCGAATGTTGTTTAAAGTAATTTCAGCGAGCATTATCAGTGGTATTATACTTTGCGTCGACCGACGATAAGCTCCGATTGATAACTTGTTCCGGTATGCAGTTGGTTAAAATGTTTTTGGTGTAGCGTTTCTTTAATTAAGCAGAATCTTCATCAGGCAAAAGTGATAGTCAGAATGTGGAATATGGCTATAAAGCATTCCACCCACCATCCGTCTTTGACTTTGCTGTTTAGCAGCCTGTAGTAAACTGAGGGATGTGTCCAGTCACAGGCAGGACCAGAATCAGTGTTCGATTTGCCTGGCTGGTGTGTATTCACTTCTATCTATACAAGCAATCATGTTCAAGGTCGGTTGATACTGGCACACGTGTAATAGGGCATATCTAATACCGTTAAGATTACGTTTAAACAAATGATTCGGTCAGTTGGAATGTGTGCCCGCTTTTAATTTCACACAACCAGGCTTTCCATTATTTTCAGAATCCGTTTCCAAACATGTTTCACCTGAACCTATTGAAATTTTGCCGCTGTACTTACATCCGCAAATTACACTGGACCGTCATTCGTCCGTCTTCAGCCACAACAGACATAGGTAACGCAGGCAGGAAGATCCGAGATAAACTCAAGCGAGACGAATCGTCTCTTGATATCGATTTGCCGTTGACTACAGGACATCAAGCGAAAAAACGAATAGTGAAGGTATTTAACGTGCCAAAGTCCCTGTAATTTTTTCGCCATTAAATCCTTGCTAATTTGCTCGATGATACTTTGCCGGTTGAAATGTATGCGTAATTTCATCTTTTCATTCACTTTTCTGCTTTAACCCTTTATCTACGGTAATTGGATATACGCATTTTATGATATTTTTTGTCTTATTCTGCTTAATTATGGCATAAATAAAACATGATTAATTTTTATGTATATATTTTCCATGATATTTTGAGGTGGTAACCGGAGTTACCGTCAGTATTTAGGAACGTAATTTTACTGCTTGTTTAATTTCTATGGACTAAAATTTCAGGCGGTAACTAGAGTTACCTTCAGTAGACAAAGGGTTAATACCAGTCTGTTGACTCATGAGACGGTTCAAGTAATTACGGCAACTGCTACTGTTGTGAAGTGGTCTTAGATAACCTCATTCACTTCGTGCTGCCCTAGCTAATAAGGTTACATTGTTTGTTTATTAGCCTCCTTCAAGCGATGTCGACCGTGGATGTACGTCACAATGGCATCAATGTTCATGTTCTACAGCTTTTCGAATGACTAAACAGTCCGATTAGGGAGGAACAATCTCTCCGCAGCGCTCGCAACGATAGGCAGAACTCAGACAATCAGCATCAGTTACACGCCTGCGGCGTGATCTGAATTTTGCGTCCAAGAGCTGTATCTGCTCCTCTCCAGCTTACAGACGACGCTTTACGCAATGGCTCCAACGTGAGCGGTCAAGAGCAAGTTCTTCCCAATTCGCGGGAGCAAGACCAAGATATTGCATATATCTTTTGCAAACGTCTTTGTACCGCAAGTGCAGTCTGCCCAATGATCAGCTTCCTAATGTCAGCTCACCATAGAGTAGACCTTTCGGAATACAACCATTTTCCATTCTATAGACGTGGCCAAGCCACCGCAGGCGGCGCTGTCGTAGTAGGGTGAATAGGCTCTGTAGATCAGCTTTTTCAAGCACTTCATCATTCGTCCTTCCACGATATTTTCAAGGTACGACCGATGCTTCGTAGATCGTATACAGCACGTGCGTACTAAATGCTTCACTGTACGGCAGTGAAACCTGAACCACCCACGCAAGACATGAACGGAAGCTGAATAAGGTTACCTTACTGGATAGTATAAGCAATTAACTCTAGTTTCTTTATCGTAATGGCTCAGCTGTAATGTCTATCGTCTACCTAGGCCACATTCGATTCCCGGACTAACACGTTGTCGGTCTGTAAATCATACAACGTCAGCTAGACTCGGCAACTTGACCGTCCATTTCCTTTTCCAGCACGACCGCGTGGTGATTCGCACATTACTGCATTCTTCGTCATATGCTGGCAAACATGTAAATGTGGTCTATTTTATGTGCATATGTACTCAACCACCGAAGCTCAGAATGATGTGATCTTGGTAACTGTTAGGAACAAGTGTTAAACACTTAAGCTGAATGGGAGCCAGCCTTTTCCACATCTATCTGTGTGTGATGTCAATCTTAAATTAGTCGACATCTTTGTTTACTTCGGCAGTTGTTTCGAGGACGAGATCTCACAACGTGTACGCAACGCAGGTGTAGCGTTTGCTAACCTTCGCCATTTGTGTCGAGCGGCATTCGATTCAATCGATCGTGAACGTCATTGGAACTGTCTGCTTATACATGGAGTGCCCGAGAGGTATGTTTGGATCTTGAAACCATTATATTGGGTTCGAGCGTACGGACAATTGTCGTCCTCGTTCAATATCTCCAGCGTGGTGCTGCAGGGTTGTCCCATCTCGGTTTTCTTTTTTAACTTCGCGATCGACGATATCCTAAGGAAAGCTTCAGCTGGTCTGGCGGACAAAGGTGTTGAACTCCTGTAGGATGAGAAAGCTAGCGATCTAGTTTATGCGAATGACATCACACTTCTGGGAGTTGATCCTCATATACTGCAAAAAGCCATGGACCGGGTGACACTTGAAGCTTCAGGGTATGGTATGTGCTTTGCGCCTAACAAGTGTAAAACACTTACCCAGGACTGGAGCGGCTCTCTTCCGAATCTTACTGTGTTTGATGTCAGTCTGGAATTGGTCGGCAGCTTTGTTTACCTCGGCAGTTGTATCTCTGCTGGCGGCTGTTCCGAGGTCGAGATCTCACAGCGTTTATACAAAGCGGGTGTAGCGTTTGATAACCTTCGCAAATTCTGGCGGCGACGCGATGTTTCACTCCATACTAAAGGCCGACGGTACAACGCAATGGTGGGCGCTGCACTACTTTATGGCTGTGAAACCTAGTCTATCCAAGCGGAAGATGTCGGTCGGCTTTCTGTTTTGTTACCCGTTGCCTGTGTTGGATTGTTCACATTCGGTAGCAGCATCGCGTTACAAAGCGGGTATTGGGGCCAAGAGGCCGCTGACTGAGGAAATTTTTGATTTTTGCTTTTTTGCGATGGTTGGGACATGTTTTAAGAATTCTTCATCACCGTTTACCATACCGCGCCTTATTTGCAAAGACTGGTAGACGCTGTGAGAAACGATCGGGTGGCCAGTCCATGACGTGGCGCGCTGGGTTGAAGCAATTCACCCTAGCGTTATGCTCACTTGGACGTATTCGTTTGCCTGGGTGGGGTCCAAAATCTCCACCTAATAGTTGTCTGGAAACCTTAGGAGATATGGCTGCAAAACGAAGTCAGTGGCGCTAGTGTATTTTATTATTTGTCATAATTTTTTATCCGCTATTATTATATTATATTTGTTAACAAACAAAAATCAAAACATAAAATCACAAAATCGCATGCAGTGAAACTACAAAAACAAGCTGCTATTTGCGCATTTGCTTTTGCATATCCCGCTTTCCTGTTTATAACGCGCTTGCTTATCTGCTTTTCCTGCTTCATGTTGGTTGGCACTGTGTCTGGCTCCAGACTTGTGCTTCTTGACTACGTTGAGGATCAACCATATACTGATCACCTGAATAATAAGTAAAGCTCTTCGTTTTCGCTTGCATTTTTCAATAGAAAATGAAGTTCTCTTGTGTATTATTATTTATCTCAAAAATGGTAGCTTTCGAGATCCAATTATTGTGAGATGCCACCAGGGTTTGAAGTTCTCTCTTGTTTATTCACTATGTGGCTTCCAAGACTCTCAACTCCAATCTTGGCTCAAATTAGCTTCAACATTATTTCTTTCTATTCCATCAGTGCCTTGATGACTGAGGATCTCCCACTAGGACCCTTATTTTAAAAACCACCACGAATCAGATGCAGTCACGTCAACTCACTTGCCATTCCACTTGCACGGATAGACTGTCATCGCATTTTTTATTTCGTGAGCTTTTACTATTGGGGGAACAGTTTGTCATAGTCAGACCATCTTTACTACATTCAAAGCGATATTCAACATTGTATTATGGACCTACTATCTCGTAATTTTGTGTGCTACAAATCTATCGAAATTCGCAATGCTATTCATTTTTTTATTAATCATACAATCTCTAATGTTTATCATTCGTAGTCTATCCCATTTTTGTTTAATAATAGCATGACGAATCTTTCGCTCCTTGACCTATGTTCAATTGACTTTATTATAGATCATCCCGAAACCGGTGGATCAAGGTTTTATGAATGTTTCCGCGTATGGGATCGCACACTCTATCGATATAACCAAACTGCGTTCAACCTTCCGCACTCCTTACCAGTGTGCTACGCTTCCCGTGGATATCTCATCTAAGGTGCTGCTTGTCTCGATGAAATCCCAACAGGCTGACGCACATCCAAGTGACATTTTTATTTTCAAGTGAGCCTTTGATTCTTCATATCGGTCCGTTTAGTTACGCATATAACCTTATTATCGTTTGGTTTGCTGCTTGTAGTCCTTATTATGGTATTGCATTATTACCTAGATGCGCTTTTACGGTCGCCCTTATCTTTCACTTTGAAATACACAGACGACGTAGTCATTGGATTTAGAGTCCCCTGAAACCACTCTTCGAATCCCCTCTCTGCCGCTTTAGATGAAATTAATACCCGATCAGAGTAGAGATCACTATCTTTCAATCACGAAAAATGTACTGAATTCCTGTTCACTAATTTGCGGATGACCTCTCGTTAGACACGGAGATTGATTGGCAGAGCAGCTGTCATTTTGTCCCGATTGAAATCTTGTGTATGGGGCAACCGCAAGTTGACTGAAAAGACAAAGATGATGGTATACAGCGCGTGCGTGCTAAATGATTAACTGTACCTCAGCGAAACTTAAACCACCCACACAAGACAGGAACGCAAAATGAATGCTTTCTATCTACGAAGCATCCGTCGTATCATGAAAATATCGTTAATGGACAAAGTCATTAATGCTGAAATGCTTTCAAAAGTTGGTCTACAGAACATGTTCACCGTACTACGACAGCACCACATGCGGTGGCTCGGTCACATCTACAGAATGGAAAATGGCCGTATTCCAAATGATCTACTCTATGGTGAGTTGACATCAGGAAGTCGACCATTGGCGGTACAGAGACGTTTGCTAAATAGATATGAAAGCTCTTGGCATTAACCCCACGAGTTGGGATGAACTTGCTCTTGACTGGTCACCTTTGCATTTTGTAAAGCATCGTCTGTAACCTGGAGAGGAGCAGATACAACTCTTGGCTGCTGATCGCAGAGCACACCGCCGATGTGCAACTGACACCGATTGACCGAGTATTGTCTATCGCCGATTGAGAGATCGCTCCATCCGAATCGGACTGTTTAGTCATTCGAAAATGTGTTGAGCATGAAACAATCATGCGCTTGTGATGTACATCCATGGTCGACATCGACCGACGGAGGCGAACAACAACAATCTACGATGTGAACTTCGCGAAGCAACTCCCAATAATTTTGTTTTATTTAGAATTAAGTCCACAAACCTGACTAGAGTGATATACGTCAAGTATCAACCCGTATCCATATCCGACAACCTTACTTGGACCCATCAGCTATATTCTCTGCTAAATAAAGTTTGTAGGCTTTCTTTTTACCCCTTTCTTCGTTCTATTGACGTGAAGTTTAATATAATTTCTCACGTCATATTTTCTTGTATATTACCTCATATTCTGTACTGTTTTCCTGCTATTTTCCCCGCACTTCTTTCAAAAGACTTTGTTTTGCTCGAACGTTGCATCAGGATCATTTCACGCGCAAGTTCCATTCCTTATAAGGACATTCTTGAGAATTTATGATCATACATATTTTGGAAAAGGTGTGCATACCTTATGCTCTAGCCACGGGAATAAGTCTTACGCCCGTCATTACCCGAATTCTTGCTTCAATATGTCATCGGAGCCTCACACTGCGCAGAGCATCACAGAAGAGCAAGCAGTATTTCGTCCCGGTAGAGGATGTGCCTATCATACATTCACTCTTCGGCATGCCCTGGATCATCACCAAGCTTATAAAAGAAGAAGAAGAAGAAATTGACTTTATTCGTACACACGAATTTTCAGCTGTTACAATAATTTCACCACAAATTTAAAAAATGATAAACATGTCCCGACATCGAGTTACAATTTGTCGACTGAACGATTTTTCTTGTCCGTCTTAATTGATTGACATACGATCCAGTTTACTAGCAAAAGTTTTTGGGTCAAACGTTTCACTGCAAGTCCCGGTATCTCGTATTTCGTTCTAAAGTGCATGTCCAAATTTGATCTCAGTTAATCCGAAAATATTTGATGCATTTTACCCTTGGAGAAATTAATTGTATGCACGGCCGATTTGAAGGCCACGCTGTAGCGATCTTTCTTGATTTTAAGGGTGTCTTTGATTCGGTCGATAGTAACGCGTTTTTAATACCTTATTAAACAAATGTGTCGAGCATTGAGATAAACTGCGATAAGTAACTTTTTGATTTAGATTACGCGACGGCGGAGTTCTCCTTTGATTCCTATACGGATGCTCGGGCTACTTCAGACTGACTGTAGTATCATAACATCCTTCGGTTTGCGCTTTGCACCTTCCATGCAAAGTTATGTTATAGTATATTAATCTGACCGAAACTGTGCTGAGCCTCAACAATAAAGAACTTGCGACAGTAGATTATTTCACGTATTTAAGTAGTTGCATTATTAGTAACGCGTGTTTAAATAATGGGATTTCAGCTCGCATTTTGTTACGTGGGTCACTTGTGGCATCAAACCAGCTTTTCTCCCAAGCACATGGGCAGAGTCTATAAGGTTACAGTTCGCGTGGCTTTACTATACGGTTGTAAAAAATGGACACTGAGAAAAGAAATACGTAATATGCAACATTTCGAGCTGCGTTGCTCTATACGCCGTGAGACATGACTCTGCTGAATGAGCTACTGCTGTAGCTCACTGGGTATCCTGCAGGCAACACTGCGGTTCCTATAAATCTGTTGTAGCGGAACAGATTAGCCAAAGAAAGCTCTGTTGGCTTATCTATATACTTAAAATCTGCTATCTTCCGTTTTATTAAAAAGTATACATCTCAATGCACCTGGAGAGCATGTCTTCATCAAGTTACATTTGCTTGATGTCTACATACCCAACACTTGAGCTACATCTATTGGCTTCGCGTTGTTGGCGGTCATCCGTTAGAAAAGCGTGATCAATTTTCCAGAACCTTGAAACCTTTTTCTACGGTTGCGAACATACCTGGAACTTATAACGTGCAATTAACTGTTTTCACCGGAAGCAACACCTTGGGACTCATTGGTTACTCAAATATGGGTTAAATCTATCCTCATGCAGAAGTCGTAGTCAATATATGAAATATTTTAGTGTTGGCGGTAATCTTATTGAATCGATGTCGACAATAAATGCACGTCAAACGTTCATGATCTGTCCGATTTAGGATTGCCAGTCTAACTGACAACGTTTACAGTACCACTCGGTCTTTCTACTGCGTTTTATCATATCGGCATGATCTTCGTTTAGCATCCAACATCAACACATACTCTTTCCCAGTTTGAAGATGATGCTTTTTATTAAGCTTTCAACGTTAACGCTTTCAAACTGGCGCGGTCAATATCGAGAATTCTCATAAGTTTGTTGTAAACTTCTTTCTGCCAGACGTGCGGCTTACCCAAAAGTTGAATTCTTCCTTTCAGTTCCTCCGATATTGGTAACGTAGAGTACATCCTATTTCAATTCAATTTCACGCTGACAATTTTCGACAATGATGATGAGAATCGATATGGTCCCTTGACCAAGACCTCAAGACTTGTTCATGCTGGTTTTTTGCTCAAATTCTTAGATGCAGTTTGTTACTGGCTAAGGCTGCTCTTTGGAGTGAGTGTTGATCGCTGCATCGTTGGCGAATAGCAGTTCACAGATTAGCACATCTCGTGCCTTGGTTGGTGCTCACAAACGGTTGTGTTCTCATCGGAAATGTGTTCATTAGCAGCAAAGCAAGTAACATGTCGAACAGCTTTAGGATGAACACATCCTAGTCTGATGCTTTGATGAGGTTCAAAACCTTCTGCAGTTTAAGCGTTGAAGTAGACTAAACTCTCCATGACAGAGTGGAAAAACAACCAGTTTAATCATCCTCGGTGCTCAAGCATTTAGAAGATTCGTCATTTTATGTTGCTTGATTATTTGTTAATCAATGTCAGATTTTACCACTGAGTAGTATATAAAGTTCAAAAAGCAAGTAGGGAGCACACGGCAGATTTCGTGATTGCCTCCACTCATCAGATGTGCTAAACCTAATTTTTGCAAAGTCTTGCGGTTTAGCTTAATACGTGTTTGAATCGACCCGCAGCTAGTTCAGCCCATTGTTCACTCACCCTCAACTTTTAAGCTTGTTGAGTCCTCATTCGAGTGCACTTGGACAATATTTGTCATGATTGTGTAACAATTGCTGATTGTTGCTTTTATCAGTGTGGCCATGGCTCTCATTTTAGATAAGACCGTTGCGTGCATATTCGTCTCTCTCTATTAATCACCTTGATAACATTATACTTTGCGTCCACTTTCCATGTTTTGTACATTAACTTTGGTAGGAATGGCGTTGTGGTATTTTGGAATGTTCCCGAATCCGAGGTGAGACATATTGTTCCTTCCCTTATTCCCCTGATTTTTGGACAAATTTGTCATCGATCATCGATCTTCATGATACTTTGCTCTTCATACTTCATAATAATAGTGTTTGCATTGGGACGTATCAATAACTTCCTTTCCAAAACATACACATTCTATTTTGTTGTTTTGCTTGTTGTGACTGCTATTTCCAAAACCACACGCAATTTTACGTTTTCCAGCTTGTAACTAGCAACATTTCTGCATCGCGTTTATTATGTTATCTTCCTATTCCGGTAAAACATAATAATATTTTTGACAGCTTATCGCAGTGCTGAATGTTTCATCCCAGTTCCTCTTTCACGTTTTTCTCGAAGTGTTTACTAGGAACCTCTTTGTACGGTTTGTTTTAAGAAACGATTCTGGATGGGCTTCAGAACTTGTCCACCCACCAGGCTTAATTTCCCGTCATAGGCTGATCACTGTGGACTTTCAGCGTTACCGCATTCATGTTCCCTTGCCGAATGAGAATGGTTCCTCGCATTCAGTGGACGTTATATACGCTTAACTGATGGTTATCTCCTCTGATTGTGACTTTGTTTTGAGACTGGAGAATAGGGTTGCATGCATGGTGGCATCGTGGCCTCGTTCGTCGGATGAGGCTCCGTTCACCACACCATCAGTGAGCTCAAGAAGTATAGTATATTATTATATCACAAGCCTGGATGCAGGCAAGATGCTGCCCATCCGTGGACTTCACTTAGCCTAAGATACTGTCAGGTTTCCCAGGCCTAGACAGATATAAGGGAAAATGGAATGGAACTCCTGCGTGTACTCGCATACAACTCCATACAGGTTTCAGTTTAATAACACAGTATGGTATGGTATGGTATGAAAGCACAAGCCTGGTCTAGGCAAAGTGCCGCACAGTCAGAGACTGCACTTGGGCTAAGATACTGTCAGGTTGCGTAGGCCTAGACAGATACGAGGAAGAAAAAAGAACAGGAAATGGTAGTGAGACTGCAGCCTGTTTCGGAATGCAGCTCACTACCTTTGACCAATCAATTTAGCACATGGTTAGTCACACAGTACTGTACGTTTGCACATCCGTGCATAAAACACAGTGCTGCCTGCGCAGTACATAATTAATGCACTATGTTACATTCGTGCACCTGCGCTTAAGAAACTCCAATTTTCCTAATTGAGACCTCTTCTGCCACACAACTGAGGGGAAACGCACAGTTGGCATTTAACTGTCGGGAGCTACGAGTCGTTCACGTTGCTGAAAAGGATTTTACGGTCAAATGAATCCAGCGTGACATTGCTTTTTGTTTAATGTTTGATGTTAATCATATTCATTTTTCCAATCTTACATAAAAATTTTCCTCAACCCAATGGCAGAATGTAGAAGTGGTTTGAGTTATGGAACTATAAAATTAGTCCGTTACACGACGGCATGTTTACCAGCTCTGTAAATTGTGAGGAAACGGATTTATTATTAGTTGCTTGGCCACAAATAAGCTTCACTTACGTGCACGGCCTTTGTCCTGCACGGATATCACTGTGTTTCATGGATTGCCACCGGTAATGAGCTGCGTACGAAAACACGCTGTATTCGCATTGCTGTTAACTCTTTGCTGTATATATCTGCCTCGAATCTCAACTGGTTTACTGGACATGGGGCACGTGACTAAACTCATGGATTATGATTCCACAATGCATCAATTATGCATCGTTACGTTTTTGGGAAGTCGGCGTCGTCTGACCTCAGCACTTGCTCCAAATGACAGTTAGCTATTCGACTATGCTTCTTCAACTAATTCGGTCAGCAATTATGTATTGTATGTATGTATGTATGTATTTATGTATGTGTGTATGTATGTATGTATGTATGTATGTATCAAAGACAGCACAATCCTGATCCAAGCAAAGTGCCGCACGTGAGCTTAGATACTGTCATGTTGCCCAGGCCTCTGGAGATAATAATGAAGGTACAAGTGGGGATGGTAGTGAGACTCCAGCGAGTTTCAGCGTGCAGTTCACTACCGGTGGCTAATCAATTTAGCACGGAGTTAGCCGCACAGCACGGAAGTACTGTACGATTGCACATCCGTGAATCACGTATTACTGTAACACATGACATTGTAATACTCCGTATAGGGATGTGACCCTAAAAATTCTGCTTGTAAAAATATCATCACCCGTGATTATTTGTCGACCTCTTTGATCAAACGCTAGTCTAATGATTCAATCCCCATTCATATGGTCCTTTTCAATGCTTTCGTGCTTCGTCTGCGCTTGTTGAAGAGTCTGTATCTCTTTGACATTTTCAGCATGACAAACTTTTGGCCAACGTTCGTCAATTCTGTAAAGACCATCTCTCGAAATCCCTGATGGAACGAGAAGATTTGCGTTTCTGTTACGTGAAGTGAGTAATGTTTTCGAAAATAATGCTGCCACCCTAGAAATTCAGGCCAGTTGCTGCGAAACTGATCGCTTTGTATTTCCCTAATATTACATTTGTGGTTGAGTTGAAATCAGGAATTCGACCTTTGGAAAAAGAGATATGAAATCTCGGCATTGACCCCACGAATTGGAGAGAAGTTGATCTTGACCGCTCGCTTTGGAGTCACTGTGTAAAGTTTAATGTCCAAGCTGGCTAATAGCAGATACAGCTGTTGGCCGCTGAACGCAGATAACGCCACCGGCGTGCAACTGACTCCGATCGAACAAGTATTGCTAATCGTTGTGAGAGCTGCGGGAGAGATTGTCACGATGGAGTATGAAATCAGCTTGTCATGTACATCCGTACGGATGTGCAGTACATTGTGCTGTGCGGCAAACACCATGCTAAATTGATTGGCCAGAAGTAGTGAGCTGCATGCTGAAACAGGCTGGAGTCTCACTACCATTTCCTGTTCTTTTTTCTTCCTCATATCTCTATAGACCTTGGCAACCTGACAGTATCTTAGCCCACGTGCAGTCAGTGACTGTGTGGCACTTTGCCTGGATCAGGCTTGTGCTTTCATACTATACCATACATCCGTGGTCGATATCGACCGAAGGAGACCGACAACATGACCGGCTCACCTTCCATCGTTTTAAAGTCTCATTGTAGACCAAACCATTTTATTCGACGCTCCCTATGTAGTTTGAACTTGCTTTCTAGATTAAATGTTAAAAGTGCGTCTGTGTTCGTGGCTTCGTTTATCCGTTTTATGTTCCCTTACTCGATTGATCTAAACTCTATGCAACAAGAAATTCTGTATGCTCGTTTTATGTTTCGTGATTTCCGTCTTCCTCGTTGATTTGTAATTTATCAACACGCAGGAGTTCTTACCAACAAAATATAAAATGCATTTGTAATCGGTTGTTGACATCTGCATTGAACAACAGGGCGATCGCCGTACTGGAAGTAATTAGCAGCTTGAAGTTGACAATCGTCCGTTGTGGATATTTAAAGAGTCACACAAATTTACTTTATACGTTTAGTCTTATCGTTCAAATTCCAAACCTTTGATTTGTTTTACTGATTTTATATCAAATTATAAAAAAACTCGATGACTTTCCGCAGAATTTGTAGGCGGTATTTAGGGATTCTGGATCCAACCACTCTTTCAGCAACCTTCCTTCATTAGTTTGCGCGAGCCTGGAAACAGTATCAAAACGTTAAACGATATCAAAGCTCATTTGCATGCATCTCCATCGCACACACTGCGACCGGTTTCGTGCTATTTGCACTCATCAGGTAGGGACAGTAGGGTCAGAATCCGCATACAAGCGCAACTTGTTAGACAATATCAGTTCTCGAAAACATTATTGACGATTATGTCGATGTGTTCGATATAATCAAACATATTTAATCACGATCGCATGGACCTGATCGAGTTTACCCCACTTGCAATAAGTAAAAGTTCAATCGCATGCGTTTAACCGTACTATACACTGGCTTCCGCTTAAATTATTTTCATCGGTTACTGAAATTAAAACCCTGTTACTCGGAACAAAAAATTACCGTACCCGAAATGTGTGATATTTGCTCATTTTGCCGTCACACTTTCGTTGTGTTGCCACTCATTAGTTGGGTGACATGTTTCGCGAGCCTTCTATATTGAAATTTGTCGTAGTAAATGACTCTACTGTTATACTTTTGATCACCCATCTTTGAATGGTTGCCGATGTTTTACAATCACTTCATTTGAGATTTGCGATTGCTCTTCGCCACCATAATCGGTTCAGTTTATGTCGTTTTATCATGAGTTTGAATGTATAACTGACCTGGCATTATTGTTATTCCTGTAGGTACTTGCTATGCTCGCTCCGTTTTGATAAAATTGATTCTTGAACAAAATATCACTATTCACACACTTTTCCATTATTCATGTGTAGTTTCCAAATAGTGCACACGCTGCTGCTACATTATCGCTCGCTTAGATTTTTTCGCGGTAAATGAACCCTTGCTTGGCTTATTGTTATTAAACCGCAATTCCAATGCTCAAGAACTTTACTATTATAGATCCATCGCCTAAGTTTACTCATCACTAATCCGGTTATGGTTAGTAAATTATGCATTAATGAAACGAGCGGATTTGCTCAATACTTTTTTGTCCTGTCGTGTTTCAAGTGATCGTACGCGCTTGGTCGATGAGGATATATACTTACAGACACATGAAGGTCGCGCTCATCCGGACCCGTTAAACACTGATACATCAATCTCGTATGCCAGCCAGTCATCCTCGCCAGATTCATCTACCTTGAACGGTCCTCAATTCATCCCGATCGATGACCCCGTCCGGCTGGAACAGTTCGCATTTTCCGATGCCTTGTCATCGTCAGGTATTTGCAAGCATAATCGTTTTATCGACTCGTTCATTTTCCCTCTAAATCGATTAAAATTTCAGCCAGACTATCCTTTACTGAACTAAGTTTTGAGCGTTCGGCGTTAGCTCTAGTTGGGTGTATTTTGTGTTTCATCAGACAGCTAAGGGCTCGCGCTTAACTCCAATTCTTTCAGCACGAAGCGTTGCATGCGATGTGATTTCACTCACTGGACGGTACTAAGCTGTGGCAGTTTCTTTCGCTACCTATTTGTCCGTGGTTATGGTAAAGAATTAGGGTTGACACATTCTTTCAACCGCTGTGGGGTTCGATACACGAATGTCTTCGAGGTAAGCACTATGCCGCCGCAGCTCTGTCCCGATTGAAGTCTCGTGTTTTGGGGTAACCGCAAGCCGACTAAAGACAAAGATGATGATATACTGCGCGTGCGTACGGCAGTGAAACCTGGACCACCCACGCAAGACACGAACGGAAGCTGAATGCTTTACATCTACGAAGCATCCGTCATATCTTG
This sequence comes from Atriophallophorus winterbourni, assembly GCA_013407085.1. Taxonomy (NCBI): domain Eukaryota; kingdom Metazoa; phylum Platyhelminthes; class Trematoda; order Plagiorchiida; family Microphallidae; genus Atriophallophorus; species Atriophallophorus winterbourni. The sequence goes on from JACCGJ010020140.1 coordinate 30,167, forward strand.
GACATATAGTGGATGGACAGAGTGACTAATTCCGAAGTGCTTTTAAAAGCTGGTCTACAGAGCATGTTCACCCTATTGTGACAGCGCCGCCTGCGGTGGCTTGGTCATATCTATAGAATCGAAAATGGTCGTATTCCGAAAGATCTACTCTATGGTGAGTTGCACTTAGGAAGTCAACCATTGGGCAGACCGCACTTGCGTTACAAAGACGTTTGCAAAAGTGATATAAAAGCTCTTGGCATTGACCCGGCGAGTTGGGAAGAACTTGCACTTGACCGCTCACATTGGAGGCATTGTGTAAAGCGTCGTCTGCAAGCTGGGGAGAAGCAGATACAACTCTCGCCTGCGGAACGCAGATCACGCCACGGGCGAGCAACTGACGCCCTATAACCGAGTTCTGACCATCGTTCCAAGCGCTGCGGGAGAGATTGTTCCTCCCGAATCTGACCGTTTAGTCATTCCAAAAGCTGTAGAACATAAACATTCACGCGATTGTGATGTACATCCATGGTCGACATCGATCGAAGGAGGCCAACAACTCGCAGCCTTCTTTTGGTTGATTCGTGGAAAGCAAAACTTAGCTTTCGAATTTTTATCTGCTGTCAGGTGACCTTTGTTTTATTTTTGGCGCCTTGAATAAATGGAACTTGTGTTAAGACTTTGTTTTGCACTGAAACGGTGATGATTCAATGTCGAAATTCCCACTATCAGTCGCCTCCTTATATCGAAGATAACTTTCGATTGTTAAACAAAATAGCAAGCAAGGCAAGGGACGAAAGAATTCCTGAATTTTTCAGTCTTCGTATAACAAACCATATATTGGCTTCGCGTACATGAGAACGATTTGCAAGCCATGAAGACCTTATGCAGTGGGTGTGCGTTACCGGACGAAATGACTCTGATCAATCGACGATCATGTCTCGAATGAAATTGGTGGAGGCATAGAAAGCCTGGAATCAGTTGGTGGATTGATTGCAGCTGTAGTGGACTGGGCAATTCGCCGTTATGCACTTCAGTGTTGTAGTTGCTGGCTGACTGTCTGTCAAATCACTGAATGTGAAAACGCATAAAAACTATCACAAAATCCGTATTTTCTTTTGGTGTTTTACAAGCAGCACTGACCCGACGGTAATAAGCACTGGTTCCTTCATTGATACGCGAAGCGATGGATGGAATCAGTCTGTTAAATCCACGTTCATTCATCAGTAAAATGGTGTGTGTGTGTGTGTGTGAATGAAATTGCAAGATGCCCACGTGATCCGAGGTAGATGCTTTCCACGCCTTGCTGAAAAATGAAAAGCCGATAATGCAGGACGTTTTCCGAATTACTCATCATTGCACGGTGGTACACGATTCAGCGCTGTTACTAGTGAAGTAATAGAATTTGTATGAAGCCATTTTCGATTGTTATAATACTTCAGTCGATTTTATTATTCACATGGAGTCATCGCATAAGCCGTATTTTAATGTCTTTACTTTCCGTCTTCATTCCGCAGTACGGCTATCTTTGTTGGAGAACAGTTTCGACATGATTGCTGTACAAATGGAACCATGGATCCAGGTTAGTTGCCTCTAAGTACAGTTACTACTTTATTTCACTTTGGTGCAGCTGACTCCACGGGTGGATTAGCCGGCTTCATTAATGTCTCGAATCACGCTAGCCCATCGATCGAAGGCGATGTTGTTAATGCTCAGCAATGAATCGCTATCTTTGATCAACCTTTTTTCTTTGTGTATCACCTTTTCCGTTTCGCGAAGTATTATGACCTTGAAAATTGTCAACCGTCCCTCTCTTACTACCATCTTCAGCTCGTAATAATATTGCTAAAACCGTTGCTGCAGTGGTTCCGCGTCGTGATTGTTTGTGATTGACCGTGCTGCTTTTGCCTCTCCTTGTGTTGAATGCGAGCATATCGTTTGTTATGTTGTGCGAACGGTTTAAACCTAAACCCTATGCATTTCCTCATGGTAACTGCTGATTTCGGAATCTCAACTGACCTTTGTTGGACAGCGTTGCTCTATTATGAATGACGCTGATGATGAAGTGCAACCGAGAACCCACCACCATCTCACTGTATAATCGCTCAAGACATTCTATACGTCCGGTAATGCTCGAATTTCGAGTTCCAATAAAGCCGAACGTGACGTTTAGTGCTTTGTTTCCTTTCATCCACGGCACTATTCTCTCGACTATATTCGCATTGACATTTGTGGCTGATATTGTTTAACTGTTTGCCATTCTAATGTGGAATAAAACACTAAATGGACTCAAACATGCTGCCACGATTGCTATTTCGGAACTTCATTAAGACTGTGGCTACTAATTTGCGTACAACTACCGACGAGTTTCTCCACTATTGGGTTTGGGGGGGCTGGTACCATTAAATTTAAACGTCGCCAGCAAATCGAGGATGAAATTGCGTCTTACACGCGCGATTCCGTTAGTTTCGTCGCTAATCTCATGTGTCGGTACAGAACTCTCTTTAATCCCGGCAGATCCCGATGCACTCGACAAATGTAAGTGACGGGGGGTGGGTGAACTAAAGAAACCCGAACTGATTTCCTCCCAAGTTATTTTCATAACAAAATGAAACTTATTTTCAAAAATGTTTTTATTGCATGCATTTCCATCACATACACACACCAGGACCGGTTTCGTGCTATTTGCACTCATCAGGTAGGAACAGTTGGATCAGGTTCCTCATGCATTTCCATCACACACCCAACGACTTATTTTCATTGGTGTGAAATGGAAATTTGTGGTTATATCGGTTTTTGGTACAGTTCTGTATACAGCTGCCTCTTCAAACGATACAAACGCATTTTGGGTTGAATTGACATATATTTGATTGGTCATGAGCTGCCTAAGAGTGTGCAGTCCACACTAGGCTCTGAGCGTCTTAAGATGGGCAAGCGAAATGTACCGATCAATTGGCGCTTTGCCTGCAAGCTGTGAGACATATTACTTGTTTATAGATGTGGTCCAGCACAGTTGACCCGTTTGCCTGCAACTTCTGTTTCTTGGTTATTCACGCTGCTGCTTATCTGTTTTTTGAGCCAAACGCACTTATTGACTGCGATCCGAAATTCTGTTGTCTCAGCCTATGGGCACTCCGTATATGGCTTCATCCCACCGGATATCACTTCCTGGCTATAGCCTTTTCTGAAACTAGCTCTGCCAGTATTGCGTCCGCGATTATGTACCGATATTTATTGTCATAGTGGGATGTTTTGTGATGCGATTGTTTCTATCGTAGCTCAGTTCTTTATGTATTTATGCTAACCCTCCAGCAACGCTTATAATCAATTTTGTAGACGCGGTTTGTCTCGTAACTGTAAGATATAATATCCTTGAAATTCCGTATATGAAGTGGAGCTTGCTACATCTGTTATGGATTACTCGTATGCTTTGTTTGGGATTCCGCTTATTCCTTATGACCTGTCTTTTTGATTTGCAGAAACTCAAGCACGGAAGTATCAATATATCACATTCAAGCGTAGTCAAGAAAACCGGTGAACTCTTCACGTTAAGGTAAAAATTTCCAGCTTTGCGTTGACTGTACATTCGATTTTGTTATTACTTCTCTTATCTTATCCAATATGGTTGTTGTCACTTAGTACTAATGTCTCCAAATGCGCCATCGCTTCTATGCCGCTTTGAAGGCTCATTCTTACAGCCTCGATTTCGTGGTACTGATTATATGAAAGTCTTAGAATCATGTGGAAGTACTGGGGCTATGAACATCCTAAAACGGTCGAAGCATCATCAGGTATACCTGTGCTACAGGCCAGTATGGAATTGGATATAAGCTACCTAACAGTACCTCATCTAAAGGGAAGCTGTGAAGTGCATTGCCGATTAGCTTTCTGGTGTTGCGCAGAATACCGCCACGAGAACCAGAAGTGCCGATACAACCGACAATATCAATCGCAAGTCAGAAACAAATCGGATTTCGGAAGAACTGCATTCGAATGAATTGAGCGGCATCATACTTGGAGACATGAGCACATGGAGAAAGTCGGCCGCTATTGAACGATATGATATTTGTCAAGGTCAATCAAACGAGCCTAGCGCGGTGTGTGATTGAATTGAACCGATAGCGCAAAATCCATCAACAAATGAAATCACAGTGACAAGTGGTAAACACATGTTTCCGGTGTGGTAACAGTATTGGCTTATATAAAATAGGTGTGTGGGTTTCATTCCTTGTCGTTGGATGACGAGGTCTCGGCACGCATTTCTAAAGCGACCGTAGCATTCCGCAACCTAGGTCACCTATGGCGTCAGAAAGGACTGTCTCTGTTATTCAAGGGTAGCGTCTATGAAGCGACAGTTCGAGCTGTGTAACCGTATGAGTGCGAAACCTGGACCCTATGTAAAGAACACTTTCAGCGTCTCCAAATATTTGACAACCGATGTCTCCGCAACATTCTAGGAATTCGCTGTTACAATCGCATACGCACCGTTACTCTCCGAAATAAGTTGTTCGGTAGTAATGTTGATATAGAGAAGCAAATCAACCAGCATAGGTTGCGCTGGTTGGGTCACGTTTTACGGATGCTGAACCACCGACTTCCGAAACGGATTCTTTTTGCGACGCCACATCCTGATTGGCGTAAATCTCGAGGTGGCCAAATCGTCACATGGCACAAGCAGTTAAAAACCCTTACTAGTAACCTTTCCAAAGTAGGTACAGCGCGTCTTCCAGGCAGGTGTCCTCGCGATCAGATATCGCAATGGCTAGTTACGCTTCGTGATATGTCCCGAAACCGTGTTCACCTCATCCCAGTTTGTTTGTGCCTACTCTTCTATAGAATCCGTAGCTATTTAAGCCCCACCCTTCCCCATCTTTTAGGACTTTACTTTTTCATGGTTGTGTGGCAGTTAAGCATTCGGTACGCGCTACCGGTGTCTATGATGATGATGATAATTATAATGATGCGAACAACAGATTTTAAAAGCAAAACAAACAATTGCTATAACCACTTGTTTCCGAGCCTGATCTACTTTATTGTGACAACTCACTCGGCTTCCAACATTCATTATGACCTCTCGTATAATGCAAAGAAATTTGAGTGGAATCGGTTAGAGTAGTTTTTGGGTAATGTTTCACTTCTGACACAGAAGCTTCGTCAGACCAAGGGTGATAGTCAGGACAGGGAACATGATTAAGTAGCGGTCAACCCACCACCACTTATTTGACCTTACCGCTAAACAGCCTATAGTACGCTTACCGTGTGTCACGTCTCGTGGGAATGACCAGGATCAGTGGTCCATTTTCCTCACAGTGTGTATCCAAATCAATCCGATACAAGTGAACACGGTCAAGGTCAGTTGACACAGCTGCCCACATACGTAAAAGTACATAACTAACGGGGTTAAGGTTAACCTATTTTTGAAGAAAAACAATAATCTAATTAACTAGTAGGTATAAGGTGAATAATAACTATTTACCGTCGCAGTAGTGCCGAGCGCCAGATTGTGGAGATTTCTACCCCATCCACCTTATTGACTGCCAGTGGACCTGCCTTCGCAATTTCGACCGCCTCCGCATGTAGGCGTTCGCTATACGGTTTAATACCGCGTCTTAATATTTCCACATTGTCTAGATCGACGCTGTGGCCCGTATCTAAAACGTGCTCCGCCAAGGCGGAATCACGAATAAGGGATTGATATTCCCTCGCATCCCGGGGCTGTCTCCGGACACGCTTTCGGTGTTCTTCGATTCTAGTGTGAATTTCCCTGGAAGTCTGGCCTATGTAAACACCCGAACAGTCCTTACAGTTGATTATGTAGATGCTGTTCGTGACGCTAGATGAAGGTGTCTTATCCTTGAGGTGCATCAGAACCGAACGGATAGTTTTCCCTTTCTTATAAGTCACGCGTATGGCCGCCTGGTTCAAGATTCTACGTATCGCTCCGATGTGCATTTTACGTAAGGTATACAAACTGTATCTCGCCAATTTTTCTCCGATTTTTCTGACGGGTATTTTACCTTCATCAGTTGGCGTTTTACAAAACTTTTTGGATAACCGTGGTCAATGAGCCTTTGGCTCGCTTCACGGTGCGCCTGTTTACGGTCTCTTTCGTCGCTGCACAGGTGTTCTATCTTATGGAAAATGGAACAAGATATGGAGCTAAAGACTTGTCTTGGATGAGCGGAAGAGTATCGTAGTACAGCATCTGTATCGATAGGTTTCCGGTAGACAGAAGTTTTTATTTTCCCGTCTACTTTTTGTGCTAAACAGTCCAAAAATGGAAGATTGCCTGAGCAAGACTCAACTTCCTTTGTGACCGTAATACGTGGGTCTATTTCATTTAAATAGTTGAAGAATGCCTCTAACTGATCTCGCTTGATGATAACAAATGTGTCATCAACATAGCGCCATCATAATTTTGGCTTAAGCCCTTCATTGTTAAGGGCTTTGTTCTCGAAATGCTCCATATACATGTTCGCAAGTACTGGAGATATCGGTCCCAAACATATTCTAATCGATTGCTGATCTCTCGTAAAGTTTTCACATTTTATCTGGCAATAACCGTCTCAGATTATTTCTTGGCTTTATCTTGATCCCTTAACGAGGCGTTGCTTACTCCCCATAGCAAATTAAAATCTGCTGCAAGTTGAGACAATTTTTCAGTTTTGTGATTGGGAGGTTGATTTTATCATAATATTACTTTCGTATTAAAACTAACGGCGAAACCCATCATGTGCTTCTGGTCTCGGTTTCGGAATTTAGATACTACTTATGTTTGATTCTGATTTTGAATTGATCTAACAGGTCCTTCTCTTTTTCGTTTAGACATAAAATATGCAAGGTTTTCCTTAGTGACTGGCCAAGCGGAAACCTTATCTGAAATCCTTGACTTCACAACACTAACGGTCGATCGCTTTTTGCAAAAATCGGTCGTGGAGTGAAAGCGAATGATAATTGCGCTGAATTGATTTCCCCATGTTTTCGTTCCTAGGCACTTTTTGAATATCAGCACTTCTATGCTTGAAACGCCAGACTTATACTGGGACCGCCCTGATGTGGAACCTCACTATTCCAAATTGCGTTCCATACTGAGTGTCTCTTCCAGGACCAAGGTTAGTTGATCCGCGGTTGCCAATCTTTCAGTTTCTTTCTTTGTTATTTCTTGATTACTTTCAATGGTTATGTGAGATATTTCCTGTATTACCGTCTTGCTTTTCGAGCGTCATATACTACTTATTAATAAAACCTGACTTTAAGCAAAATTACCGTTCAATTTTATGTGAGTGCTTATCGAACCATCACCGAATCATTTATCAATGCCTCGTAAATGATATTCAATTAACGTTGGGTATGATATCACAAACCTGATCCAGGCCAAGTGCCGCACAGTCACAGACTGCACGTGAGGCAAGATAGTATCAGGTTGTCCAGGCCTAGACAGATAAAAGAATACCAATAGTAGTGGCACCACAGCATGTTTCTGTGTGCAGCTCAGTGCCTGTCGTAGATTGATCGATTTAGACCATAATTATTCGCAGTTGTTTAATGTTACCTGACAGTAATATCGCCCACGTACAGTCTCTGACTGTGCGGCACTTTGCCTGGATCAAGCTTGTGCTTTCATACCATATAATGTTACTCTCGTTTTTTTACAAATGGTTACATTTGAGCGGTAGTTTCTGTCCGTGCTCGACCCTAGTGGTGTGAAGTTCGATTGAAAGCAACCCCGGACTCCTAAAAATGCCATCTACTGATTTCACTGAATATTGTTTTGAGTGAGAGCTTTAGTATTGCTTAGCATTTCATTCTAAGTGTTAAAAAAGTTTTCATTGAGGGTACACCCAAAGGACGTATGCAAATGTCTGTGATTCTCTCTGGAGTATGTATGGATCCGCGAGCCTGATCCAGGCGCACAATCGGAGACTGCACGTGGTCAAAGATACTGTTAGGTTGCCCAAGCCGAGACAGATATGAGAAAGGAAATAGAAATATTAGTCAGACCCCACTCTGTTTTAGCATGCAGCACATTACCGGGTACCAATCAATCTTACACGGTGTTAGCCGCACAGCACAGAAGTGCTGTACGATTACACATCCGTGCTACGCTCAATTTTATTATTGAAGTTGTTGACGCGATACTTTCGTATCGAGCCACACGGATAGAACGTGATAATTTTTTTCTTGACGTCAAATTTAATGTCATTGTTTGTCAAAGATTTCAACCTAATCTCTCCCACCGGTATCACAGATTTTGAATTCCAAGTTGCACATGTGCTGTGAATTGACGAACATCCTTACTAGTCACCTTCAATCACGTCATGCCTCTCGACTGGAATGGATGATCATAATCTTGATCCTGGTTGAGGTATGTTTACGGTTTGGTTCGTGTGTGAACTGCTTCGTCTTTATTTGTCACCGGTACTCTTTTTGGTAAACACTTCAGCCTCGCACATCGTACAACAACGTGCGAAATTTAATATCAGCAGTAACGACGACCTGCAACCGAGAGCACGCTTCGACCGCGTTCTCTGCCGCGTCGCGCCTATTCTAAAAGTGCTTTTGCAGCTTGTCAAACTGTGCAACACTTTAACTAATGTCGTAATTTCAACGAGTTACTCGAAGTTTCCATCGATCTTGTCATTCTTTCACTGCGTTAATGAAAACAGCGCTGGATATTATAGTTTCTTCACATCATCCGACTCTTTAATATGGCAAATAACTTTAAACCTTAAACAAGGTTATACTTGTTAATGCCAACTGTTATATAGGGTTCGTACAACGAACCTCGATGTTCAGACACAGAATCACAAAGTGATTCTTGGTCAAGCACTCGAGGCGCTTATGGATGACCACTGAACCTGATCTTACTGTCTCCACCTTTGTGGTGTGTAAGGGATGGGGATGTGAGCAACACATTACTTTGAACTTTAAACCTTGTTGTTCTGGTTGGCAGAGCAAGGTATTTACGGATGTCACTTTTATCATACGCTGATTCGACTTCGTTGAGTTTTAGTTTCTGAGATTTTCTTTCTGTATGGATGCTACGATTGGGATCAACTTGAGTGCATAGTCGTTTTACGTTGTCATAGTTCAGCCATTAGCGTGCAAGGTTAATCAATCACGTTAAGAAGAGGCCTAACACAACCACCATTGAACTCTAGTTTGAGCCTTATCACTGAGAGTGGGTAGCCACTTTGAAGTCTGATCTTGTGGACCTCTACTGCGAGACGTGTCGCCCCAACTGCCGCTAGTTAAACAGTCAAAACCTTTATGTGTTTGAGCCAAGCCAGAGTCTGACCACCCGTACAGCGATGTCATTTCGATTTCGCAGTGTCAAAGAAACAAAACGCGTTATGACGGCAATAACTTTCCATTCACAATATATGGCCATACCGTCGAATTCTATTCATTTTAACTTGGCTTTTAGATATATAAATCGTTGTCAACTATTCTAGTAGGTAGAGTTGCGTTTTGTATCCAATCCAATTAACTCGAGCGATAAAGCACAGACTGCCTACCTCTTAATTCTAATTTTCTCAGTGCCCGTGTCTCACATGCGTACAACTAGACCGCACGTTGTTGGCCTCTTTCGGTCGATGTCGACCATGCATGTAGATCACACTGTAAAAAGTGCACAACATTAATAAAGTGTATCAAGCTTGTTCGCTGTGATCGGAGTTTCGTCGTTTCAAGCAAGTTGAACACGTTCAACCTACTAAAATGGGCTAAAGTTCGTACGTGGTGTGCGTCGGTATTTTACGCAGCTTGTGCTTTCTTTATTCTTGCATAGTGTTTTCAGATCGTCAGCCATCTCATGTAACGTAACTATTGGTTTGTCTAGCGTTCCCTTTCTTTTCAGATTTGTTTCGAAGCATTTTATTATTATGAACGGAGACAAGAACGCGCATCCACTGCGCCCACTTTGTAAACAATGAATTACATTTTACTTTTGTACATTGTCTTCATACCGCATTTTTATTGATCGCTTCCAGATAGAAATATATGCTTTTCGAACGGGCTTTATTCATTATGTTATGTTCTAGTGGGGTAGCTGTCTTCTCGCGGGATTGCTGCTAATGTTGTTCTGCTGCCAAATGCTCGTCATGGGAGTTTGCATTGATATCTGAAGAATACTATGGCTGATTAACGAAACCTTGTTCACATCTATTTTGGTTATAGCTGCTAACTGGCCCAACCACGACTGGTTTTCGCTAATTCGTTTTATGTGATCAATGTGAATGGAACACCTACAGCACCTAGTATGTTTGAGCATTGCAAGTTGTCAAGTGGAGTAGTGAGGATAACGTTTTGAGTTGCGTGAATGTTGTGGCCGAATAAGCACCTTCTCACCGGTGTGGCTCTATTCGTTCACAAACCTCGATAAAAAGCGTGTTTCATCCAAATGTGTCCGTTTTTGCTCTTATAGAGATTCTAGATTGTTTGTCGTCCACTTAGGAATTTCTCCAGGTTTGCGTTCGACACTTAAATCAATATTATGCTGTCTGTCGAATGTTTTTAACACAAATTCGACATCGTATTTTGAAATGAAGAAGCTAATTTGCACTAGAACGTGGAGTAAAATGTTTTGGACAGGGATCAACTTTGTGAATATTTCGATATTACTGCGTTTTAGAATTTATAGCATTTCAAATAAAGCTGAACACCAAAACAGCGTGGGACGGGAAGTGGGCTCAATTTCACCGCATCTTGCATAATCAGGCGGAATGAATCACCGTAGTGGGAATCGTTGCCGTCGAAGGCAGGCATGTAGTGCTAAAACGTACCAATTTTTAAATGTAATACAAGCATGTCAAAATCCCGATTGAATGACCTAGAAGGCTTGCATGGCAAAAATCTGTAGAAGAATAATTGCAGACAGATTATTGGGTGGTTGTGATTGAAGCTCCTTAACCTCATTTGATAAGAAGGCTGAGTTAGCTGGTAGTAACTCGCATGTGTTATCATCCGTTTAGAATTGCGAAGCTATGCATGTGAAATCGTCACCTGTATCTTTGTTGGACGGCAGGACAATTTTCCTGTAAGTTTCGAACGAATAAATCCTGTCCATGTTGAACTTGTAAGCTATTGCTGATGGATCTCTCCCGTGATTGACGAAACCGCAATCTCGAAGCAGTGTTTCTTATGACCACAGTTGCCCGAAGTGAAACTTCTCACGACACAGCGTTCCATTTACTGTGTGCAATATTACCGAGAAATTCATTCCCCGCTTCTGTTGCCTATCTTGTCGGATTATTCACCGCAAACACCTCCATGATGTTCCGTCCTATACCGGTACTCGAATACTTGTGTGCTACGATGTTATTTGTATCATTTCTAGCAATTTAGAAAATGCAACAATCATTTGACATATTAATTTGAACCTCAAGATTATTCGTTTTGCCCCATTATGATCCAAAATTTCAGACCATAAATAAAAAATGCAGAAACGTGAAAGTTGAAACCCTTTTTTCACTTCTCTCCGTAACGGATTAACATTGATGTTCATCTAAAGTCATTTTTGTTGATTATGCCAGATCACACGTGTATTACAGAGGCTTTTTCCATTTGGTATTCGTTCAAGTCTCGTCCGGTCTTTTCGTTCATCCGTCATGAATGACTCCGGTTCTAACAAGATATTCATTTGCATGCTTTTTCGTCACAACACACCCTACGACCGTTTTCGTGATTTTGCACTCATCAGGTAGGGACAGTAAGATCAGGATCCGCATGCGCTTGAAACGGTTCTATTAAAATAAACTTGCTTGCTGTAGTTCAGTTGGTCGCGGATATATTAAATTTCAGAAAGTTTCTGCAATCGACCGGTTGGAAATTAATTCAGAGCATTTAGTGATGAGTTTCATTTGGCTTTAAATGTTTATTTTTAAGTAAATTAGCCTCGCACATTTACAGACTTTTACGCGGTCGATTTGCTTCAACATTCTATTTCAGTATTTTTGGTACCCACGAGTAGTCACGACGAACAAAAAACGTTCATCCAAAACATTAAAAAACGGCAAAACGAAACACGCTGATCACTATTTGGGATATGATTAGTAAACTAAACAAAATTTTCATAATAAGGTGGAGTTTCATGCAAAAGTGCAATCAGATAGAAAAAAACGATCGTTTTTTGTACGTTTGGTTACCGAAAGCTACATAAGGATATCAGCCTCTTGCAGAGAATATATCATCGGACCACCAGGCTCGTACGCGGTTTGAAGCACAAACAATACGAAGATCGTATTACAAGTCTCAATGTCTTCGACTCTCATTATCACCGTCTTAGAGGGGATTTGATACTTATGTTCAATATACTGCATACCCCCAACCATCCCCTAAATCAACCATTCACACGACTACTACCCTAAACCAGCCTGAATCACGACCATACAGTACTTATTCCCGACTCAAGACTAAACTGTCGAAGGTATTTTTATTATGTACGTGTATGCTTTACCTGGAACTCCCTACCCTGTAATGTTGCACATTCACTCAACTTGGATATATTCAAATCGAATTGGGACAATTTCATGTCGACCAATCCAAACATAGAACCTATATATTTTACACCATGAAAGCTTTGAACTTTGAAAGCAGTTTCTGCCCTATGGATTTTTACTTGATTCCTGAACTGCTCAGTAAGCAAACAAATCTCGTTTTACTACAAATTTTATTCGTAATTGCCATATTATTCTGTGGTTTTTGTTAAGCTATATGCTTTTTAGACCATTAAAATTGAATTGAATTCAAGTGCCTAACGAAGGCGAACCCAAGTCAAAAGAAATTAGCATAGACTTAACGGCCTACTATTGCACATCACTTATTGATGTCAAGATGTAATTCGACTGTCCCCCAGTAGGAACAGCGCAAAATCGCTCATAATTCAAATATAAATGGCCATCGCAAGAGTATACATTCATCTGTTAGAAAAGTGTTTAACACAATGAAGAGTAGATTGTCGAAACTGGAAGTGGAGCTTGCAAAAGTGACGAATGTTGTAGAGCCATTAATCAAGCCTCAAACATGTAAAGTGAACAAAAGAATACCCTCAACTTTACCACCACCAAACCAATCTCTGGAAAATGTTGAATTGTTGCAGTACAGCACCAGGAGAGTGTTAAAAACGTCCTAAAGCCGAAACCGTTCACATCGAATGACCCATTAGAGAAAGTTGCCTCGAAAGGAATTTCTCTCATTGTTATCTGCACCAACGTGCCAGAGTCGACTGAAACGTTATTGTAGAATAGACACCAGAATGACTTGGCTGAATGGTTGAAACTTTGCACCCGGCATCGTTGATTCGCTTGAGTCGTCTGAGTGGGTAAAATCGCCACCGGAAGGTAATTCAAGGTTTTTAATGGTCTAAAAAGCAACAAGCTTAACAACAACCATAGAATGGTAAAAATTGAAATTTAAGTGTATAAACAATATAAGAACATAGATTAAACAGTATATAAGTGTTCTGGAAACGAATAATGCAATAAAAATTCGTCTAATTTCGTTTTAAAGTCATGCAAGCTATTGGCGTGAGCAAAGGTTGAAGGTAAACTGTTCCGAATAAAACAGACACGGACAGAGTAAAAATACCTTCTACAGTTCAGGCGGGAATGGGTTACGACCAGCACATATTCATGCGTCCAATAATTCCTCGTATCCCTTCGCGTGAATAAATCCTGTAAGGGATGGTTCGGGGTATGGAATGTTTTGTAAAGCAAGATGAGGTCTCCTCTGATTCGTCGATAGGGAAAATCGAACAGAATCAGTTGAGCTATCCTTTCTTTATATGGTTTGTTTCGGATGCTGAGAACTAGTTTCGTTGAGCGGTGATAGATTCGCTGCATAAGTTCCACATCCATCTTGAGCCACGGAGACCATGACTGCACACCGTATTCCATGACTGGTCTCAAGTATGTATTCATGATCCTTGGGAATATCTTGGGCGAAAATTTCCCAAATACACGTTTGAGTCGATTTAGAACGCGTGTTGCTTTTTTAAAGGCACTGTTAGTTTGAATTGATGTTTTTAAACTGGAGCATATCCAGACACCCAAATCTTTTTCTTCACTGCAATTTTCAAGGACATGCGAACCTATGTGATATGTGAACTCTACTCGATTCCCCACATTCATGATCCTGCATTTGTTAAAGTTAAACGGCAGTTTGTTCTTCAACGACCAGTTGTGAAGCGTATCAAGATCCTTTTGTAATAGCAGACAGTCTTCTGGACTACGAATGCTGCGCCAAATCTTTATGTCGTCCGCAAATAACGAAATGTTACATCGAACAATTTTCGGTATTTCATTGACATAAACCAGAAAGAGGATCGGACCAAGGACTGAGCCTTGGGGAACTCCGCTAGTTGCTGCAATTGGTTTGGATAATGCACCATCAACAGGTACCTGGTTAGTGCGATTCGTTA